>DWHP01000431.1:0-20145 GCA_018247895.1 Parnassius honrathi
TCTTTAAAACTAATAAAAAATGATAAATATGTCACCCATACATATATAATTTATTTATTTGCTGTTTGTATAATGTTATTTTCATTTTATTTATTCACATGTTTATTTAATAAAATGCTATTATTCCTGGTTTCTAAAAGATCCGGATATTAAATATAAATGGATATACTTATCCTTAACGTTTTATTATATCCCCTTTTCTCTAATTATAAAGCGTCTCAAAGCTAAAGCTAAGAATAAAAGCGTCTATTACTGAGACATTTTCAGTTAATTAGATTTACATCTCGACGTGAGACTCCTGGACGATCAACGACGTTATTATAATAGAAAGTCATCGAAACGTGCATTGTGCTGCACTATGCCCAAGTGAGAGCGAGTACGCAGTGTCATTCTCTGTTTTTCGCACACGTTAATTATTGGAGAGTGGCTATGCCTCCTGAGATTTTGCGTTTTTATAAAATATTCCTTAACGAAATAGTTTATAGTGTAATTTTTGTTGCATAAATGCTAGAGACATGTGTAGGCGTAATCGTGTATTTATTGTTTGTCTATGTGTGAGAACTGCGAACCGGCGACATGCGTCCTGATATTAAAAGACAGTAGAAGGCATTTCTATTGCCTTATTATTTAGATTTCTGTGGGGTATACCGAGCGAAAGGAATCCGCACCGCTCCCCCACCGACAAGTCAGTAAGCGGCCTTAAGCTACTTTTTTTAAAGATTCGTATATTATAAATTGAACGCATCGCAACGCAAACGTTTCTTAATTTAAGGAATTGTGCATAATATAAAAGCTTTATATGTATGTACATTTATTCTCTATTTTAACCAAGCCTACAAATACGAACAACAGATATGTCGTAGGCACATAATTAATATAATATTGTCGTAATACAATATTGTCAGTGCGGAGAGGGTCTGTTAAAGTTATAACAATACCATTATAACACACTGTCTATTTTTGGTATCATGTTGGATAGCCCTTATTAGTGTAACAAGAATATATATTTTATTTCACTGCTACGTGGAATAGTGATTTGTCCGTGATGATTTATTGTATGTTTGCACGTCTATGGCTTTTTATAAACTAAGGTTGGCAAAAGAGCACACAGTTCACCTGATGGTAAGTGGATGCTATGGACATTTACATCTATTCTCGATGAAGAATCAAAATGAAGAACGCGTTGTCACTCCTGAGGAGTAAAATAGAATGTCTGCAGTTCTCTACACTCACCATATGAAACACAGCAGAATTAAGCTGCTGTTTTACGCTAGTATTCTATGAGAGTGTGGTACTTCTCCGGTCAATCCGATCCATTCGTGCTACAACTACAATATAACTGCAACTTAGCTCTACAACGTTAAAGTTGGTAATATTGCTCGTTATCACCAACCAGTGGTATCTCAGTAGTGAGTTAGCCATTTCAAAAATTAATCAAAAATCCTTTACATCTTATAACATACAAGTATGTTATTTGTTAGGTTATTAAATTCAAAAGAATGATTATGTGTTTAAACATTAACTTTCGATCGTTAAGAAAAAGTTAGATTCTATTTACTCATTATAACATAAACAGGGAAAGTCTAAATTGTTTCTTAGAAATACTAGTAACTGTCAAAACTGTGTGGCAAAATTTTGTAATTACGGCGTATCTCCTTAATTTAGTACAAATCAACATTAAGCTGTACACTACGCTGATATCATAAAAATTGTTAATCAATTTTGGATCGGAAAAGAAGTCGCTTGGATTCAATATCATTACAGTTTATAATAAGTCCACCGCTAAATATAGGCCTCCCTTATATATTACCATAAAGCGCGGTCCAAAGCCGTTTCGAATATCGATTTCATTTTCGTTCTAAAAGTATACACTTAAAGCGACACAGATTTGCCAAGTTGTTCGAGTCTGATCTTATTTCATAACTTCCAAGTTCTTATAGTATAGCAGTATTGCGTATTTCAGATTTCTTCGCTTTGTACCGATGTCAGAGACACAATAAATATTCATTGAACTTATTTGAAAGTCTCCCAAAAAGTATAGGGATAATAAAAAGAGAAAATCGTATGTTCAATTTCCATTGATAAAACATTCTAACTTTTTGTGCAATTGCTTTTTTTGCGTTTAATCATATTAAATAATTACTGATGTTAAAAAATGTAACACTAAGTTTTTATATTGGGTACTTACATATGAAATTAGCGTTTTGTCGTACTGACCACTATGGTCTGAAATATCTTCTCTTCGGTTCAGAATTCCAAATTCAAATTTATAAATTCATTTAGCTGGTACGTTTGAGTTTTGAAAACAGTCATTCATTTGTTTTTTCCTCATTATTTTTTTCTTTGGCGTCGCTTATTACCGCACCATGGAAAACATGAAATATCGGTATATTTACCAGTACTAGTTCTACCGTGGCACCACTGCTGCAGAAACAGCTCGAAGGATTAATGATGTGTACGTTGCTGTTGTCGCAAAAGAAAGCACGGTACGTTTTTGGTTTCAACGTTTTCGTTCCGGAAATTTCGACCTTCAGAACCAACCCCGTGGAAGCCCGGCAAGAAACCCGGAAGAAACCCGGCCGGAGACCAAAGTGGAAAATGAAGAATCAAAGGCTATTGTGGAAGCGGATCAATCACAAAGCACTTCAGAAATAGCTGCAGGCTTCAGGGTAAGTGATAAAACTGTGTTAATCCGCTTGAAGAAAATCGGGAAAGTAAAAAAACTTGAACAAACCCATCGTTCAAGATTGAATGGAGTGAATCGGACTTGCAAACACGCGTCGACTGCTGTGTTACTTTGCTCAACCGACACAAAAGTGAAGGGATTTTAAATCGAATCATTACTTGTGACGAAAAGTGGATACTGTACGATAATCGGATGTGCTCGTCGCATTGGCTAAAGCATGGCGACCTAACCAAATCCTGCCCTAAACAAAAATTGACTCAGAAAAAGTTACTTGTGAATGTTTGGTGGACTAGCGCCGGTGTCGTTCACTACAGCTTTCCAAAATCTGGCTAAACTATTACGGCAGATATCTATTGTCAGCAACTGCAAACCATGAAGGAAGAACTAGCTGCTCAACAACCGAGAACTGGTCAATTGCTCTAGGCCACTGCTGCTTCACGACAACGCAAGACCATACACTGCACAACAAACAACTACTTAGTTAGATGAGCTACAATTGGAATGTCTGCGACATCCACCGTACTTCCCGGACCTTGCTCCATCCGATTACCATATTTTCCGAAATTTGGGCAACTTCTTACAAGGAATAAAATTCAACTCCGATGCGGCAGTCTCCAAAGAATTTATTGATTCCCGCCCGCATGGTTTTTTTTAGTAAAGGGATCAATGAACTACCTATGATACGGCAAAAGTGCGTAGATCATCACGGTGCATACTTTGATTAATTAAATATATTTTACAAAAAAAAATGACTTTATATTCCTCCCGTACAGAACGCCAATTTCATATGTAAGGACCTATTATTACTAAGTATTTGTACATACAACTAACAACTTAAATAAGTGGATCATATTTTTTATATATTTATCTAATTATGGAATCAGTCTTCTATTACAGACACTATGGGCTATAAAAGAGGCTCCAGCAACTAATCCTTGTAAGGTTTTTTAGTGTTTTAAAGAAAATAAAAATAAAAAAGTATTAGAAAATAGAAAATAGGTACAATTATATTAACAGATATTTAAATGAACAGCTGCAGTGCGACAGCGAACAGTTTTGCCATTTTTCATTACGTGACCAGATCAACTTTGTCATCGGGGCGGTAGCGATCTTCTTGGACTAAGTCGTACGCGAACGCCGTCTTAACATTCTATTCAAGCGAAATCGAACTCTAATGATGTGAAGTAAAAACTAAATTTCGATGTATTCTTGAACACTACAGGTAGGTAGTTGTGCATACTTGTTTAATGAAAACTTTGCTCGCTTTGCGCACACACTGACATGAATTAAAAACTGCCCAAACACAAAAACTCGGCAAGCATGACTCGTTTTAATAATTCTTCTCCCCATTACTAGTCGGCACAATTTGTTTTTTTTTTTTGTAGAAATGACCGCACTGCCACTGAAAAGCTGTAACACCAAGAAGCGCTACCGGCCTTTGACTGTACAGTTATTTCATGCGCGGAGGGAAATAATGTAAAACATGGTGAATCGCCAAGCATTTTTATTGGTTTTGCATTTTTGTATCGTTAAACGCCATTTGTTGGTCGACAGGCACTCGTTCGTTAATTTGCAGTGTCATTGGAAAATAAGGTACTTATTACGTAGCTCATACACTTCTTTAAATTCATATTATATAGAATTTATTTTATATTATTTTATACCGTCTTACGAAAGCACTGTGTCCTCTACTACGAAGCTTTTACGTTTTATGATCTCATAGCGTAAATATCGTATAAACATTCAATTATTTTAAAATAAAGGAAAATAACCCTATAACTATAAATATCTATTAATCATACTACTTATCAGGACTACGTGGTTTTATAATTCATGGAATACGGTAGTAAATTTTATGTTCCAACCGAAATGATGAAAAAGAAAACTTCCTTGTCATCTGTCTGATCATGATGGTTTGACCCTTTGGAATAAATTTTTTCTAAGCTCTTTGGCTCACACCTGGTTTATTCTGGAATTTTAGATACGATTTAGTTTCAAGTACATAAAATAAATGTAAGTGAATACTATATAGAAAGCGACTTAATTATATTGCTTGATCTTTACGGGTGGTTGGGCGGAGGGGGGCGTCTCATCTCAATCGCAAATCGGCCATCTTGTGCCCCCGGGATCGCTACCGCCCGCTCCCCGGCCCTCTCGTCCATTATACTTTTTAAGCTCCAATCTCGTTCATTTAAACGGTTGGCTTTAGATGGCAATCGCATTTTTCCACTGCAGGTCACGTCTCGACCCGTCTCCCGGCACGAGGGCTTAAATCAACAAAAGAAAATAATAAGATTCGTTCAAATTAAAAGTGTAATGTCGCGAAAGTGCGCGACGGGCGCGAGCGGCGCCTAATCCCACCGACTCTCTTCATTAGACAGGCCGCTGTTTAAGCCCCGAGGAGCGCTTAAAAACATCGCCAAGAATTTTTCTTTATTCATAACGAAGATTAAGAGAAATGCAAATGAAGCGGAGTGTCGCGTGGCTACTTAGCTGTGTCAACACGGCGCGAGCTCGGCAGCGGAATGTTATTTTTTCTATTTACATCTCCCTATTCTGTTTTGTATCGCTTTTAATAAATATAATACTCATAAATAAACGCAGGTAACAGTTTTTTGGAAATGGTTATGCTCGGGTTTTTCTCTGCAGTATGAACTTTGCAATATATAAATCTGCAGTGGAACTAAATTAACCGACATAAGCCAACGGTGATAATGAGCCGGTGTGCCAGCATCTGGCTATAATGAACAGCTGATGGGGAAGTAAGGTCCTCGAGTAGGTAGGTAAGCGAAGACCCCTCATTAAAGGAATGACGGTCTGGTAAATGATGTAGGAGGATGTGATGGAAGCAGGTAGCTCAGGACCATGCTTTGCAGCATTCCGTGGGGGAGGTGTCTATAGTGATCTTATAAATAAAGTTATGTTAAAGGATCATTTAAAGTGCTATTTAAAGTTACAAAGCGATATACAATTAAAACAGATTGAATTATCTTTGGTTACACCCTATGTACGTCACCTAGGTGGGCACAATTACAATTGTTATAACACTTATTTATTATATTTAATCTATTAAAAAATTAGTCCACCGCACATCTGCAGTGTTTTTTGGCGGACATCACATGTCTTTGAAATATTTTATACCTCAAATGATCCTCCTTACAATGTTTTTCGCCAACAAGCAATTGGTAAATCAACACATTGCAATTTAACAATATATTAATTTCGTAAAGAATTATTTCTCACATATCCGCTCAATAAAATAAAATAATGTGTCCTACCTAGTTTGAAGAGCACCTCCCGCCCTCCCTCAATTGCGTGCACTAATTCCAGCACCACTACCAAATGAGTAAAGAAACCGACTTACTTTGTCCGTTCTTACTCTGTGCCACTACTCCCAACACCACTATAACATATGTCTTCGATATTCCCACAGAAATCTAAATAAATTTCTGTGGATATTCCCTATAACATATTCTTGCCGATCAGACAAATTAATGGTCGTGTTCCAGCCAGATCAAACGACAAAAAATTACAAATGGATTTCAGATTCAGACGTTTTAGGAGTGTCTATTTGTCTACCCTAGCTTACATGAGATTTTATTTCAAGGTGCTTCTGAAATTGTTTTCGATCATTAAACTAGCTGAACAAGCGCTACCGCTAAACCTTTCGGGGCATAATTGCTATATCAAAAACTGGTGCTATATAGAAATAGAGTTGCTTCTATGTTAGTTCTAGCTGGTGCTATACAGAGTTATTTTGCAATAACCAGCCAAATTTGCAGAAAAGGTTCAGAATAAGTAATATAGGCAAATGGTGAAAAAAAATTGATTAACAAAATGTTGTCCTTTTTACCATTTAATTTCACAATGCGTGGCAATGCATTATTTTAACTGATTTTACTGTGCACACATTCGTAAGGGTCGATCGTTAGGTAAAAACGTTGTGACCCATAAATTACATTCAATTTGAGATAATTTCTGATAAAACTAGAAGCGTAATTTCAAAAACTACCATAACAGTATGTCATTATTAATATATTTGAACTTAAGTTTAAAATTTAGCTCCTCTTTGAAAAATAACCCTTTATGAAAAAAAATATAGCTGGAAATGAAGCGAAAACCTGGTATCATCACGGTAGCGTCAAGTCAAACAATCACTTGTTCCTAGTCTCGTTAATATACATGGTTGAATACGAAAGGTCGTGATGCACTTGCGTTGTCTTTTGCAATCAGCATCACAAGCGAGCAACACGCCCCCCATAATTGAGACTTAGATGCAGACAAGGAAATGACGTCGCCCATAGACAAACGGAGGGACTCTTTTAAAATATTTCATATTATTACACTGTAATATCGCCATAAAGCGGTGGCCGAAGAATATCCGCTACCCCATACAATGATATGAGTCGTATGAGGCAACTGAGGGAAATAAACTGATAATGAAGAGCAGCATCTTCCTGATAAGTCAATATAATAACAAAAACTGCAGTTGCTAACCACCCTGCCAGCTGTGGCAACTATGGCAAAAATCGCCGCTATCAGGCAATCAATGGGAAGTCAGCAGTGTGGAATTTCGATAGGCTGTAATGACGACTTTCACACTACTATCATATTTATAATACGGGAGCTTATCCTAAAAAACATTTCTAAACACTCAAACAATAACTGCTAAACTGATGCTTACGCTTGCTTGCCTGTTTCTGTTAGCTGCTACCAGCAACATTGTAATTCGTTTTTTAAGAAAACGCTAAAGTTTGTCCTAATTCTTTTATCAAGTGGCCGCCAAGTTGTCGAAAGTCGACCGTAATTAATTAATTTTAAGGTTTGTACCACTATAATAAATTAGTAATAAATGCTTATAGGCAAGCAGTATTTTAATTAAACACCTTTGTAAAATATAAATTAAACACCTTTTTGCACACGCACTCCACACACCATTCATCATTTATTATCATTACAGACCTCCACAAGGCCACTGCTGAACAAAGGCCTCCCCCAAGGAATGTTGCAAAGCACGGTCCTGAGCCGCCTGCATCCATCAACTTCCTACGTGTCTTACCAGAGCGTCACTACATCTAGTGTGGGGCTACCCTACACTTCATCTACCGGTACGAGATTGGCACTCGAGAACTTTTTCTCCCCAGCGGTGCTCGGTTCTTTTTTTATAAGATATCGGTGACAAACGAGCACACAGTTCACCTGATAGTAAGTGGATGCTGTGGCCCATAGACGTTTACATTTAACCTCGATTAAGAATCAAAATTCAGATGCGTTGTCACCCCTGAGGACTAAGATGGAATGCCTCGATTCCAGTAAAACGAATCTCCGGTTCTCTACACTCACCATACGAAACACTGTGAGAGCGTGGTCTTTCCACGGTCGACCCACTCATGCTACAACCATAATACTGCTGTAGCGTGGCTCTACCGCGTATAAAATTCTTCGAGCTCTATTGCAACTTCAGCCTACTAATCCTTTGGGCTATGTCGGTTACTTTTGTTCTTTTGCGGATATCTTCATTTCTGAGTTTATCACGCAGAGAAACTCCGAACACAGCCCTCTCCATAGCTCGCTGAGCGACCTTGACCTTCTTGAGCAGTGAAGGACCTCTTAGATCAATCCGTTATCACTGGCAACACGCAACAGTTCTGAGTTATACCCAATGAGAAGTTGTTTCGTAAACTCCCGAATGCTGCCCAGCCGCTGAAAATAACTGCTAAATATAGGCCTCTCACATTATATTACGCAGACCTTATCTATCAAAAGGTTTAAAATGATTATTACGAAAAAATTGTTTAGTAAGGGTTATTATACTACTAAAGAGTTCATGATTGATATTAACCCATGGGAATGAGGTGACCGCTACTATGCTGTTTCTTAATGTTTTCACAACAATTGTATAAAATATTATATTGTAAATTGTGCTTTTAAAAAAAAGCCCTGCTGAGTTTCTTGCTGCGTCTTCCCAGGACAGAGGTTTTTTTTCCTAACCAGTGGTAAAAGTAAAAAAATACTTTCAATAAGTATTACATTGTCACCCGTGAGGACCGAAATGGAGTACCTCGATTCCAGTAAAAAGGGTCTCCGGGTTCTCTACACTCACCATACGAAACACAGCAGCATTACGTTGCTATTTTACGCGGGTATTCTATAAGAGCGTGGCTCTGCCCTGGTCAGGCCGACCCATTGGTCCTGCAACTATAATACAGCTGTAGCGTGGCTCTACCACGTAAGACACATATAATCTATATTGAATAAAAACAATTCTTTTTTTTACTATTCTATTCTATTCATAAATAGACTCATGGGAAAGATATTTGCCACAGTTACTTTGCGTGGCAAGCGGGTAAACAATCGCAGTTTTTTATTTTTAGTTGTTATTGGGAACATACTGCTGCCAATCTCCTAGTTTGTTTCCGTCTGTCGTCGTATAAGAACGCCACACACGGTCAGTTCAACTAATCATTTCAACTGATCAGTTCAAACTAAAATTGTTGATATTTTTTATCAGTTATTCCATATCAATATACACCCATGGGACAATATGGGGCAGTGTATATTTTATGCTATATTCTACACAGTCATCTAACAGTAGTAGTAATTCTAGTAAGTTTATACATTTATATATTAACTGAATTAAAATACATTATTTTTATTATAAATTAAAGTCAAGCATCGAATCCTTTTATTGTCTTCGAACATTTATTTTCTGATGAGATTTAAAACGTAAACCCCTTTTTCTCGGAGAGGCGATTTTATTTTAGCTGGGTTTACAAAATTTAACACCCCGTCTTATAGAACCGCGGCAAAGGAGTGCTCTCGACTGCCGTCGTTTATGCTGGCTGGAATAATTAATTTACTCTATTATTGTTTCGTTTAATTCGTTGTGATAATATTCGAAAGGAGTAGATAAAACGTTTCCTAATATTATTGTTGTATTTGAATTTATTTTTAACGTTGAAAAATCAGTTTCATTCAAGCTACACTTAGGTGCAATTTTTCTTGCCTTATTATCCTGATGGGATATTTATATAGTTTCTCATCTGGTTGGGCTGTATAAATATATTTTATATGATAAATATACATAAATATCAATAAAATAAAATATACATAAATAAACAAAAACCCGATCGGATGGAATCCCTCGTCAGGGGAGACCAAACGGTCGAGGGTTAGGGAGAAAAGGAGAGAAACCGGCGGACGGAGTCAGGAAGTTGGCGGTGTCTCACCCCCGTGCCTCGGAAAGCACGTAAAGCCATTGGTCCTGCGCCTGATCTCTCTCCGGTCGTGTCAGTTTACCGTCCCATCGGATTATGAGAGTGAGGGAATAGAGATTGCACCTGTGCTTGAGCATACACTTGGCATTATAATCCTGTCCTGCGCCGATGGCTAGCCTCCGTTGAGGCAGGCCACCGTGGCCGAAAATCGGTCCGGAGGACATTATTAATATAGCCGTAGTAGCTCAGAGGGTTAATGCTCGCTGTAAATTTCACAGTTCGCGAGCAACTCGGGTGCGATCCCCGGGTGATTTACCACGTGCTCGGAGGTGAAGGTAAGCATCGTGAGGAAACCTGCGTGTCTGAGGAATAAAAAAATATTTCGAAGACATGAAGTTTTCCTACACGCGTTGGGGCAACGCGGCGGACACTTCCTTGCCCTAAAACTCGCTCAGAAATGAGGGGAGGCCTGTGCCAAGCAGGCTGTAACTTAGATTTACCTGGGACAAATAGTCCGACTAGGTAAGTCCAACTTCGGTCGGGGAATTACGATACATCTTCTTGTCAACTATACCACAAAACCTGAAAACTAGATTGTTAAACCAGTGCGTGTTGTCAGTGATGACTTACGGATCTGACATGGGGCCTTTCACTGCTGGCCGTATGAGGACGTTCAAGGTCGCTCAGCGAGCTATGGTAAGGGCTATGCTTGGAGTTTCTCTGCGTGATAAACTTAGAAATGAGGATAATCGCAGTAGAACCAGAGTAACCGACATAGCCTAACGGATTAGTAAGCTTAGGTGGCAATGGGCCGCCCATATAGCTCGAAGAACCGACAACCGATGGGGAAAAAAGGTTCTTGAGTGGCAGCTTCGTACCGGTAGGCGAAGTGTAGGGCGACCCCCAGTGGCGATGGAGTGACGACCTGGTAATATATGCAGGAAGTCGATGGATGCAGGTGGCTCAGGGCCGTGGTTTCTGGCATTCCGTGGGAAAGGTCTACGTTCAGCAGTCGACTTGTGAAGATCTGTAATAATGATGATGACGATTCACTGCAACAAATCGCCTTTTTTATCAATAACTAACGAAGCTATGCGTTGCCAAACATTCGCCAGAGCACGCACATCAACTCACCAAACTTTCATCGTAATCGGATGAATATTCATTTTTTGTCAGATACATTCGCCGACGCGTGTCTAATAATTCATCAAAATTTCAACTAAATCGGGTAAATTAAATATGAACGTTCCATGTCTAGTTTAAAAATGATAATTTGAATTAAAAAAAATTAAAACCCCCGTAACAAAGACAACTGACGATCTTTAAACAGCTTAACAGGTGTTCTTGTAACATAACTTAAAATATTCGATTAAGACACCAAACAAAACCAACTTAATCAAATTCGGTTCATAGAATAGATGCCACAGACAGACACACATACACACTACACACTTATAACATTCCTTTGTTTTCGTCGGAAGTTAAAAAAGAATGTGCCAACTGTGTTACCTGCCTAGTAGGCGATGGGCTAGCTCTAACTTCTTTCACTATTTATCACTTATACTAATATTTGTTGTGATCCAAGTAGCTCGCTGCTCTTTGGAATCTGCATATCCCCTCTTGGAATATAAGCGTGATGCTATGTATGGAACAGGAACGGAGAGAAAACGAACAAACAAATGTTCATTTTTTGTCATATACATTTGCAGGCGCAACAACTCGCAAAAATTCATAGTTTCATCGCAATTGGATGAATAGCATAGGAACGCATACAGAAAAAACAAAGAACCGTCCATATTTATTACCGGACTTCAAAAAGAAGGTTCCTTATTCGATTATGTTTGCTTTTCTCTTTTTTATAATATGTGTATTGGCTTGAATATCGACAAATTGTGTTTGATTCTGACAATATTAATTCTAGCTACACCGTTGTCACATGAGTGAAATTATATTTTTACGACTTAATCAAAACTTAAGCTAGGATTTCTCTCACATACCTGCCCTGTATATTGTAGACAAAAACCTTCCATAATAAACTATTTTAATGGTAGTGTCATATCATAATATATAATTACCAGAAAGTTTATTTAGTAGTAAATATGACCATAAAAAGGCAGATGGTACCGCTGGCTTTGACTCGTGTATAAAATTAAAAAAATATGTACTAATATAACACCTTGAGACATCGCGTGAAACATTCCTAAAACCATGAATACGTTTTCCACGTACATTAAGGAGTACGTGGAGGTCATTAGGATAGGTATAAAAGTGGGGTGCATGGAATAAAAGGACAGCTGCTCCCCTCGGAATAGTGATTACGATCGCGATAGAACCCGACAAGTAGCGTTGCCTATAAAAAGAGTTTTTGTCCCTTTCTTTTGGACAAGGCGTTTTCGATTTCAGATTAGCGACATTTAAAACGACACGGGATTCTAATTTGATGACACTTTCTCTTCTCTTATCGCCATAAGAAGTTTTTACGCAACAATAATTAAATAAATTGAATGAAACATAAACAGCTTGCAAAATATGATAATGTATTGACTTTTATTTAAAGGTCCTATCCTAGTAGGATAATCTAGGTAGATTTGTGCTGTTCTTTAAAAACGGAAAGTCCGGCGAAGACCACACCTTTTTTTTTCGAATTTCCAAAATATTTAAGAAAACACAGTACAATATCGGAAAGTTATGTTAAAGTTCAATCAAATCATTATTTGACTCAAAATTATTAATATTTAAATTTCGCGATAAAAATAGCTGAAATAACCTTTAAAATGAAATAATATTAAGTTAAAATAAGAAAAGTATCATCTGACGGTATCTAAATTCCAGTTAATAAGTCGTCCACATTTGAAATTGAAAAGTACGATGTACTTGTATATTATAAGGTAGCACACCACATTAATGATAATCATTACAATCCAGCAACAGAAAATAACCTCATAAATTCATTCTTAATTGTCATGTAAGATCTGTAGCAAGGTTACTGCTGGAAATGACCCACCCAAGTTGGGGAATTCGTGAATAAGAGATCAAAATGAGGACCACCCTTTAGACACAGCCAAATTAAAACTTTATATTTAGTATTTATTAGAGAGTGAAACCTAAACAGGACATCCATAGATGTAAATCTCTTCTCTACAAATTTTTAATCTTGATTTTTTGACTCAATCTAATATTCGTTTTAGTTTAGACACTTCTTTTCCTTTTTTCTTTTAATTCAGTAAGTTAAGAGGTTACTTATACAATTTGCGCAAACAAACGTCATCAACATACACGTGGCGGTATAAGAATATACACTACCTAATGTTCATAGGAAATTGTCATAAAAATTAGGAATAAGTAAGAAATAAAGAAGATAATAATCACAGAAATAGTAATAATTAGACATTATTATTACGATTTCTGTGATAATAATACACTGATCTAGATGTTTACTAAGTTTAAAAGTAAAATGGTTTTCCTCATGTCAAATAGTCAACTTAATTCTACTACAATTAAGTTGACTATGAGGTTTCAAAGAGTATCATAATGAATCTACTATATTATTGTATACCAAGTAACTGAGCATTTAAATGCATAGCTATGTCCATTCAAGTCTAACAGCAGACTGTCACACGGTGCAAAAAAACGCATTGTTACCAGTACAAAGGTCTCAGGGTGTTCACCTGGTTATTTACCCCCAAGATTAATGTCTAAGGAACTCAGTACAATGACTCCCTCGCACATGGCCTGACATTTCAACCCTGTGTTGTTTTTTTTAACTTCCTCCCCTCATTACCGATATAATTACTGACAGCACGCGCCTGGAAAGGTGTTTAGAAAAAGCTTTAATGAAGCGTTGTATTTATACATTACCATGGGAACATTAGTTTTATGTAATTGCATTTAATGACCAATTAGACTTTTAAATGCACTGATAATTAATGATGAGATGTACAAATTAAAACCTAAATTATATATGTTTTAGTTTATTTTTGTTAAACATGCAATACCCGCAACTTTTTTCGGGGTGGTTTAGGAAGCCGGATGAAACTTTATAATCGTATCTAAGTTAAAAAAAATATTCGAATTTGATATATAGTTATGAATATAATTTACCATCCGTTATACCTATACAGCCTTTTCAATAATACTAGTTTTTACGGATTTTATCGCGTATATTAACTTTTTTATATTCCGGACGTTTCGAGCACTCTTCTCAGCCGAGGTGAATCCGTCGATTGATCTATCCATTGGGGGACCCCACAGAAATCTAAATAAATTGAGATCATTGAACATAGTGTTTAGGTCCTCCAGCGATTCTGCCATAAGAACTATATCGTCGGCAAATCGAAGGTGAGTGATATACTCGCCATTAAAGTTAAGAAAATAATTTTATTCAATTTTTGTTTTTGAAGTCAAATTTGCTATTTTCGAAGTTTTGATATTTCACTGTATGGTTCTGTTTTCTGTTTTGTAGAATTTACTGTTACCGTTACAGCCTGTTAAAGCCCACTGCTGGACATAGGCCTCCCTCATACATTATAGTATACATACATTATCATATATATCTCATAGGGGTGATACTTGACATAGTTATCACGCTTGGCAAGCGGGTTGGCAACCCTAGTTTTTTCCTGATTTGTTTCCTTCTGTCGCCTCTTACAACACCCACGAGATGATATGGGGTGGTGGGTATTCCTGTTTTTATTTGGTATTACACGGTAACGGTACTTTACCACAGATACGAAATATTATTAAAATAATATCGTCATTTTGGAGGCGACGATACGATACTCCGTCACCCCTTTTCCATACCCATTCCACATCAGACTGCCGGAAATCCCAGAGAGATCTCATAGCTTTCGACAGGTGGCAGTATAACAATCTCGTTTATGCCAGCACCCAGACCGGCGAAGGCAAGCAGCGTCAAAAGGGCGAGACGTCTGGCACTGCATTCCTCAACCCTCCTGCTAAGCGTGGCGATCAATGTAATAATCAGTACTAAAAATATAAGAAAGAAAGAAAAAAAGAAACCCATAGTGTAAGTCATGGTCTGAAACACGGGTATTCAACCTAGTTCAGGCAGGTACCAGTAATATTATAAACTTGACTTTTTAATTTTTCTTTTGTAGATTCTGTAAGCTACACGTAGTTTTAATTTTATTATTCCATGTTATTTTTATTAGACTTATTGTTACTTTATTTAATTGTAATCATATTTGTTCCCGTATGTAATGTGTAATTAGAAATGAAATAAAAATTATTTATTATTATACTGACCACGAAAGTTAATACACTCACATCAGGGATGATGTAATCCATACTTACTTGCAGCCTAAATACGTCCCACTGCTGGGTACAGGCCTCCTCTTATTTCTGAGGGGGTTTTAGGACAAGGAAATGCCCGCTGCGCATCCCAAATGCGTGTTGGCGAACTTCACATGTCTTGGAAATATTTTTTTTATTTCCTCAAACATGCTGGTTTCCTCACAATGTTTTCCTTCACCGCCCAGCATGCGGTAAATCGGCGCTTAAAATTGCAATTAACAATTTCATTGGTGCCGGCGGGGATCGAACCCGGGTTACTCGCGTACTGTGATATTTACAGCGAGAGCGTTAACCATCTGAGCCAGGTAAACATGCTCGTCAACAGCTTCGAGCTTAATGCTCCTAACAAGTACCGGCATAGGTGTGATATGGATGTTACAGATGATCTTTGTTTTGTCCATGTTCCAGTGAATATTCTTATTAAATACATAGTAAATTAATATATTACAAATAAAAGCAGTGCCAGCCAACTTTATACGATTACTACTTTATAGCTAAAACCTTGCATATGTTCAAAATGTGTCATCAAAGACATGTGGCTGTCGGGTGACACGAACAGCATGCAAGATAAAATATCTCTGCCCCTCGTTTAGTCAACGAGTCGGAAGTTGCTTCCAGATTTTTTGTTGTTAACTTTTTTTTTGAGATCACACCTTTGGGCTTGTTTGTATTTTTTTCTTTTAAAAACTATAACTGTGTATGTTTCAATAAAAATAACTGGCACTAATAAATCAAATAGCTATATTTTTATGTTTAAAAAGATTATTTGATATAGAAAATAAGCGAGAGATGTACTGAATCGCCACTTTCGATACACATGTGCCTAAACGTATACTTCTAAGATGTGAGGCAACTTGTGCCATTATTTCATTTTGACTGTTGAGCATGTGATCCTGGGTCGTGCCAAAATCAGTTCACAGCAAAAATTCACACAGTAGCAGCCCGGAGTCAAGAAGTTGTCAGTTTTTTACTCCCGTGTCTTGGAGAACACGTAAAGCCGTTGGTTCTGCGCCTGGACTCTTCACGGACTAATGATGGTTGTCAATAGTGCGATGGGACGACAGTGTGACATGTTAATCAGCACATAAAAATTCCTTGATGCTGGCGGGGATCGTACCCGGTTGGTTCGCGTACCTTAAAATTACCACGTCTCTTGAAAACAATAAAAATTATGCGGTACCAATATTCAAAGTAATTAAAGAAAAATAATTCCACAAAAAGCATACACGTTCTCCTGTGTAATTTATACTTCACTGAAATCGATAATGTTTACTCTTTACTTGTAATTAATCCACGATTGATTGTAATCGTTCGATATATCTTCGCGGTATGATAGTTGATAGGCAAAGAAACCTTATGAATGTTCGGTATGGGCGGTCAGTTTAAAAATATCATTATTCGTAATTATATTAGAATATTATATTTGGAAAGTGACTTTATTATTATTTTATTATATATTAGCTGTGCCCGCGATTGCGTACGCATAGTTTTTTTTAATTAGTTTTCTCTATTTGAATTGATTTTTTATTACAATTTCATGGGTTTAATGTTTTTTTGCACAGTACCCTAATTCTTTTTATAAAACAAAAGTAGATTATGTTACACCTTATATTATCAGATAGATATCTGCCAGTGAAAGTCCCGTCAAAATTGGTCCATTGAGAGTAGCCGGAACAACAGACATTTTTAAAAAAATTATAATTGCCGTTTATACTTTCATATGCGTTAAGCAAAAAGTTGTTATTTTGACGTTACACACAGTCACTTTATTTATTTGTATAGACTGGTGCGGGTAAAACTACCCCATTTCGTCCGAGTAGGATCTAGTAACGTAGCGTTAAAAAATACAATTTAAGATAGTCAAAGACCATTCGTTTCACCACATCATATATTTTTTTTAAAAGGCTCCCAAGTGTTCGGCATAATATATAGCCCAGATCACTCCTGACATGGCCAGACATCCAGAGGCCTATGTTCAGCAGTGGACTTGTGAAGGGCTGTAATGATGATGATGATGACTCCTGACATTGCTCTAGCAGATATGCTCGAGGAGTTTCATTAAAAAATCGGTTCGTCCTTTCCGAAAATTAATCCGGACGGGATAATCAGACAGACAAAATTTTTTAATAAATATTTAAGCATGTTTTCAAGACATACAAATAACCCCCGCAGCCCAATATACCTAAGGCAGTTATTTCTATATTATATACTTATACTTCAATTTTCTTTATAAGATAGATTAAAACCAAATGTTGCTTTTTGAAACGCGTTAACTGAACTAGAAAATTAATGAATACTCTCGCCGACCAAATTCAGTGAGTGAAAAGTACGTATTTAAGGCGCTTTGGAAAGACCAACCCAGCAACCCACCCTGGGTTTGACGTATTCTAGTACCCATTTTAATGTCTGTATCAATATGTTCGGGTTAGAAGAGTATAGAGAGCAAGAATAGCTACAGGCTGTAGGGCATTCTATCGTAGTCCTCGGAGGTCTCAGCGCATTCGTAGCCCTCTTTCTTTTGAAGTTGGCTGCAATCATACTTGGTAGAGCCACTCTGCTGCTATATTACGGTATATGGCATGAATGGGTCGGCTCGACCGGGGAAGGACCACACTCTCACAGAATACCAGCGTAAAATAGTAGCTTAATAATGTTGTGTTTCGTATGGTGAGATCTGTACAGATCCGAAGACCCTTTTTGACTGGAAACGAGGCATCCATCTTAGTCCTCAGGGGTGACAACGCATCTACGTTTTTATTCTTAATTGAGGATAAATGTAGATGTTTATGGGCCATAGCATCCACGTACCATCAGATGGACTGTGTGCTCGTTTGTCACCCTTAGTTAATAAGAAAAAGTATCCATGAACTTGCAGTAGCTCACCATCATCTGTAAGTTCGTTAGCCTCCTCAGTATTAATATCAATTCCTTTTGGATTATAACTTTATTTCACCTGAAGAGCTTATATATAAACTAAAGTTTTATATTATATTTAAAATAAGAAGTATTGTACGTACCTTAAGGTTAGGTTAAGTTAAGAAGCCCTATCAGACACTAACAAAAAACATCAAACAACCAACCTTCGGGACACATTCCTGTGCGGGCATCTCGGCTCTCAGGTTTTCTTATCAATAAAGAAACCTGTATCCTACGTGTACTATCTTCGTAATTATGAATTGCGTAGGTCTTTCGCGTGAGAAAATAACACAAATAATAGACAAGTAAGCTCATTCGCATCACTACCCCTTGGTGAGGATCAAACTCTATTGTGCATTAATCTCACGTGACCGTAGACAAAATTTACATTTGTCTACTCTTGAAAGGGTAGTGAACCTGTTTCTTTTCAAAGCACGTATTTACTTTAGATTAGAAGGGCGACTATCATAGATAATATTTCATCTTTGTTTATTTGTGACATGACAGAATGTGTCCGGTTCTCTACACTCACAATACGAAAAACAACAGCATGAAGCAGCTATTTTACGCCAGTATTCTGTGAGAGCGTGGTCCTACTACCCCGTTCGAGCCGACCCATTCGTGCTACAAGCTACAACTATAATATAGTTGCAGCGTGGCGCTACCACATATATGAACTATGCACATATATAGCTAGCACATTACATTTATGGTTAGAAAATAAGTGAAATAGGTATATATTTTTGAAGTTATACTAACTTGGATTTATGTCTTCATCCACAATGACATTTACATACCTAAACGTACAGCCAAACATGTTTTTTAAAACAAACCACTTAGTAAATTTATTTATTTATTTTATTAAAAAATTTTGTTTTTATTTTTCGTAAAATATCAGTGACATAGGCTTCTATCCCGTTCACCATGTTACATCCTATTTTTTTCCAGACGACAAAAAAGGTCATCCAGTAGTATATAAGTAGTTTATATAGGATTGAACTGCCAATGAACTCACAGTCCACCTGATGGTGAGGTGGTTACTGCAGCCCACGAACACCTTCGGACAAGGAAGGCTGCAGAGGCATTGTCAACTATGGAAGCTGAGATGGAGTGCCTCACAGTCAGTAAATCATACTGGGCTCTCTGTACCTTCCACACCGGAATAAAACGCATTGCTGCTTGGTAGTAGAAATAAGAGGATCACCCTCTTAACCCGGATATATTCCATGTTAGAAAAGTAATCCCACCACAGTAGATATTTATTCGTGTATGCAATGCCGATATTTACTCTGGTGTACTGCGGTACCAAGCAGTATACTTTAAAATATTATGTTTTTATGTGGTAGAGCCACGCTGCAGCTATATTATAGTTGTAGCACGAATAGGTCGGCTCGATATGGGCAGGACCACGCTCTTACAGAATACCAGCGTAAAATAGCAGCGTAATTCTGCTTTGTTTCGTATGGTGAGTGTAGAAAACTCGAGACCCTTGTTACTGGAATCGAGGCATTCCATCTTAGTCCTCAGGGGTAACAACGCATTTGCATTTCGATTCTTAATTGAGGATAAATATGGATATGTCTATGTTCCACAGCATCCACAGGAGGACGGTGTGCTCGTTTATTACCCACTACTATAAAAAAAAGCAAGTGATCTGGAAACCCACAGCGTAGGTTAATGTTTAGGTTTAGTTTATCTCTTCGAATTAACCACTAATATCAAAAGTTTTCCCTAACTTTATATACGACTATTTATAAAATTATATCTTAATTATTATATTATAAATTGTACAATTCTTGCATTGGTAAGTTAAAATTCCAATTTAATCCTTTTACAAAGAGAGATTCTATTATAAATAATGTTTTTATATTTTTATAAGCAATAAAAAGAGCGAAGCGGTCACCGTATAAATCATGAACTATCTTTAATGTAGGCCACACACACACACGCACACACACACACACACACACACACACACACACACACACACACACACACACACACACACATACA
>DWHP01000432.1:0-20141 GCA_018247895.1 Parnassius honrathi
TACATACACACACCCACACACACACACACATATAAATACATACATTCATCCGTACGGACGTCCACGTGAAATTAGTCAGAGTAGTTTCCTGGAATCTTAAAACGTCGAAATCTAATGATTTTCGAAAATCGGGGTGAAACCAATAACTTCCCTATTTTTGAAAATTTTCCATTTTCTTAGCGGGAAGTTAAAAAAGTAAAGTTACAGCCTATATACCTACCACTACTGGGCTCAAGCCTCCCCTCATTTCTGTGGGGGTTTTAGGGCAAGGAAATGTTCGCTGCGCTGCCCCAATGCGTGTTGACGAACTTCATATGTTTTCGAAACATTTTTTTCCTTATTCCTCAGACATCCGGGTTTCCTCATGATGTTTTCCTTCTTCGCCGAGCACGTGGTAAATCGGTACATAAAATTGCAATTAACAATTTTATTGGTGCTGGCGGGGATCGAACAAGGGTTACTCGCGTTCTGTTATATTTACAGCAAGCGTTGACCATTTGAGCTACCACGGCTTGTACCACGTATATACCATTTATAAATTTAATGGAGACATTATTAACATATTAGTAATAATTTTAAAACATTTCATTTCATTTTAATATAAACTTTAATATCACCATTATACCATATTGTCGTTTTAATATCATTTGTAATTTAAATAGGATTAATTTACAGCTTATAACGCTTCAGTGGTTTACGCATTGCAAGAGAAGTCGATAAAACTACAGCACTAAATAGTTTCGAATTAGGTTGTCGGTCAAATATTTGCCCATCGACGACCTCCATTCAGCCTACGTAAACAGTATATTTGAAAGAATAGTCATACTTTGTCATGCATTCTACTAGAATTAGGAAGTACAGTTTAATTCAGCTTTACAAAAAATGGTAATAACCATATTGAAATTAAACTATTAAAAATGCATGTCGTTTTTGTTTTAAGTTGGCTGCACGGGTCCATGCACTCCAGTAGCCACTTACCATCAGGTTGAACAGTATAGTTAGATTGTTTTTCTCTCGATATGAAGTGACAAATCATCGATCACGCTATGTGGTCAATGATTAGTCATGTAAAAATCTTTCGTTAATTAATGATTGTTCTTTTTTATAAAAGTAAAAGTGATAACACTACCGTACTGTCCATCACGATGGTATGTGGATTCTGCGGCTTAAAGTCGCCCACATCTATCCAAAATTAAGAATCAATAAGCATATTTTGTTAGCCTTGAGGAATATGGTGACCTTTTTACACGTAAAGTATACTACTCTCTAATTCTCGTCATTTACCATACAAAATACAGCAGCATTTGTCAGTCAAGTTTGTATTCACACTGCAGCCATAATAAGCTACAGTGTGGCTTTTTTACATACATTTATATTTTTATTATAACAGTTAAATATTTGATGAATGAAAATTTAAAAATATTTTTACATTAGGAATGTTAGACGGAAATACGTAACAAAAATATTTCCTAATACCTACATTTTAATGGGTACTCAGAAAAAGAATCAAAGCTTAAAAACATCGAACTTCATGAACGCGAAAGAAATTCCGACTGCAATTACATTCAAATGACTTTCTTTCGACGCACGTGAACAAATACGTACTAAATGTAAAGTGTATCCGACAATGTCGAATTGTATTGTCATTACCTACGTATTGTCGACTATGCGGCGTGCGTTTTGCAATCACGCGATCGTTTATAGCAATTACCGCTGCTCACGTTCGCGTTTTATATCCCATGTGGCAGCGGACTTACTAGTAACTGTTTGTTTATTCATATCGTCCGGTTTAAACATCAGCACGCGATAGGGGATCCTCTGTTCCTAATGGATTTTCAGTGTTTTCAATATGTAAAAACACAACAATAGATCATTAGACAGACAATAGCTTAATCGGGTTCGACTTTATATATGGTATGAGGCAAAAATGAGCTAAATATATAGGAATTCAAAAGTTTGTTTAACTTAGGGGGAAGTTTTATTGGCAACGAGGCGTGCCATCTTACACCTCAGGGGGACAAAGCATTTGCATTTTAATTCGTAATTGAGGATGGATGTGAGTGTCTGCCTATAGGTTGCTTCCTTCACTTACCGGTAGGTAGGTAAACTAAAGATGGAAGGACTCATTTCTTGCCTTGGAATCCATCAGGTTATATGGTACCCTCTTATGTATAGTAGGTTGCACTACTGTGTTCCAATCTGAAAGACTTGCAGGGACAGTATCAATTCAGATTAGAACGCATTCCATTAATCTTCAGAGGTAAAAAAACATCTGAAGCCTTCTTTGAAGTTGGTTGCATGTATCCACGGGGCGCAATAGTCACCATCAGGTGTGTTCTATTAAAAAATCAGAATGCACGGATGGGAATAAGCCACGTGTGTAGGTACGAGTACCATACATCAATTAGTAGTCGGGGTAGGATTATTCTCACTGGTGCTTACTAGTAAGTTAAAGATGGTAAAGCAGTGTGCGTGACAGTGTATCAGTTATAAAATGGTACTATTAATGTGGTAGTATATCTGGGGGCACGGTAGTGCCCCCGCCAAGTCGAACAACAAAAAACGACACGGCCGTACCATCCTTTTCTCGAAGCAATTCAGGCCTCGTTAGACACCCTATAACTTCGTTGTGGATAAAACTGGAAACCTGAATTTTCAGTAGCTAAGAAAGCGTTCTATAGACACGGTATATTTCAAGTTTCATTCAGTTTGAACTAGTCGTTTAAGAATTATTACCAGTCAAATTTTCTTAATTTTGTCACTCACTGACTGACCGATCATTAAAACTCTAAGGCACTTCTAGCAGACATAGAAGCTTCAAATTTGGAATACAATTAGGGTTTACTGTATAAATCAAGGAATGGCCAAGTCAATCTATATATTTAAAACATTAAAGATTTTTACCATTGATATGGTTACTATAAAATGTTGTTAGGTTAGCTAATTACGTAATAACTTAAAACAGAAGGACCCTTAAGTAGGGCCTGAATAAATTAACCGACTTCGTATTACTTGGATCTCACAACTTTTTACGGTAGAAGAACTGAATTGCGAGACTTAGTTTTTTTACAAGTTATGTTTTGATGGCATCTCATTTCTTTTTGTAGATAAGAAAGTCCTGCTTTTTTCCTTCCCGGTACCTCCTACTTCTTGAATACCAAGAACAGGGAACGTTCCCTATCTACAATTATTACTCATATACAAGTACACTGATTCATTCACTGCAAATGTAACTTTGTAATTCTATATATTTATATAGGGTTACAAAGATATTTATGCAGTTTGTGTAACTAGAAAACTGGACCGAAATTAAAAAAAATACTTTAGTTTTTCCTTGATTTATACACTAAACATTATTTGCATTCTAAATTTTAAGCTTCTATGTCTGCTACAAGTGCCTTAGAGTTTTGATGATCGGTCAGTCAGTGAGTGACAAAGTTAAGAAACTTTGACTAGTATACCTCTGAAACTACTGGTTAAAATTGAATGAAATTTGAAATATACCATGTTTATACAACTTCTAATCAGCTATATTCTAATAAAAATTCAGGTTTCTAGTTTTATCCCCTACGAAGTTATAGGGGATTGAAAATGGCCTGAATTGCTTCGAGAAAAGTATGGTACGGCCGTGCCGCTTTTTTGCTCGACTTGGCGGTGGCACTGCCGTGCCCCCAGATAAACTGTGTTAGGGGTAACATGCGTAAGAAAAACGTGCCTGATGAGATGACGGCTAATGGATGACAATGAAAGAGGTAAACATGCTATGTCTACCCGAAATAAATGGAGATAAGGACAGGGATGGGGTCGCAGATGTGTGTGAAAGCGTTCCCGTGGACCTGCCAATATGCGACGAAGGTGGAACTCCATGGGGTTTTAGTCGGGGCGAGTCCGACATAACCCGTCCTTGCCTCCGCGAGGCAGGGCGGGCGATGCGTAGGCATTTATCCATGTAAAAAAAAGGTGGATGATATATTGGTTCGTTTATAGTGCATCCATAGAGAAAATGATGAGTTTTGTAGTCTCACGAAACAGTGGAGCAGTGGACTGTATGCTAGCTGGTCAAGGTGTCGTAATTAGCGGCGTACTTTGTGCGACAGATTTATTTACACTTTACTCTAACAGCTTTATACGCACACTCAGTCTATCAAAAAACTAACGGGAGTTTTGATATTAAAAATTGGGCAATTATATATTAAAACATAATTAAAACAAGGCGGACAGACATATTCAGAGTTGGCACAGTAATATATTTCATAAATAATTTGAATTAAAGTTGGAGTTACTAACATCTTAGTTAAATTATTGAGAAGCACCACCATGTCCGGCGAACCGATACGTAGGTATCTCGAGCATCGATCTGTTATTAAGTCGTGCACAAAAGGTGACAAACAGCCCAAAAGATATATATGTCTATATATACTTTACGGGGAACTTTGTCCTCCATATTATATAGTTAAGTGCTAGAATAATGGTTCCATCAAGGGTATTCCCTCGCCGGCGTCAGTGATAAAAACATTGAAGAAGTGTAAAAATAGTATATGAGCATCGAATATAAATGTGGGAGATAGCTCAAAACTATAAACTGTGTATTTTTTAAACCCGACGTTTCGAGCGCTTTACAGCAGCCATATTCACGGGGGACTACGATGCTTGACGTCCTGGTGTCATAGTTAACGGAGGCTATCCTCTACATTGATAGGCGTTTTACATACATATATCAGGCACACGAACAAATATCTAAACCCAGAACAATGTTTTGTATTCAGTACAAATACTTTTTCCTTGAGGGATTCGTACCCTCTGCCAAACGCTTGCCACGCACTACTGAATTCTCATCAGTGTTTTTGTATGTTTAGAAAATATTATATTTACTTCAAAGATGTTTCATCTTTGATTTACATTTGCAAAATTCAATACAAATGTGGTTCCCGTCCTATTTAATGAATTGGCACACTGCTTAAAATCTATAAACCGACACTCATTTAAGACTTTCTAAATCAGAAAATGGGTCATCGGTGTCACCGCTTCTGTAAAATAAATAGTGAGAAAAAGAGTTCATTTTTAATACGATTTCATTGATTTGTAAACTGCGGTTTGCGCTTGGAAAACGTAGCAGCTGCTTTGCTGTAATATTACAATATGTCTGGTGTCAATTATTGTGTTTCGGCTTGTAGGGTGTAGAGAGTCAATATAAGTACAGGCTGTGAGGTATTCTCTTTTAGTACACCGAGTTTAAGACGCGTCTGTAGTCCCAACAACGAAACATTGTTTGAAGTAAATCTATAATAGCAACAAAGAGTTACTTGATGTTTGATGCAGGTGTCCATAGACCGTGACATAGATAGGTGATTTACCATCAGTTGAGCTGTATGTTTGAATTGTATATAGAGAATACGAGACAAAAGACTGTTTAGTGACTGCGTAATTCCACAACTTTGTATCATTCCGTGAGCGTTGTAGTAGGCGACGGACGGGATTTAAACAGATGGGCCGCAGCATCTTTTGTTGACAGCAACTTAAATTAATAAAAAAATGACTTTGCCAATCCGCTTGCCAAGCGTGGCTACTTCGGCTAATATTCACGTTTGAGGCAATATATAAGGAGGACTATGTTCGACATTAGACTTTGATCGGCTGCAATTATTAAATGATGAATGAGGCATTGCGTCTTAGAATTCTGAAGTGATAGCGCCTTTTTTTATAGATTAATGGTAACAAAAGAGCACACAGTCTACTCGATGATAAGTGGATGCTGTGGTCAATGGACATCTACGTCTATCCTCGATTAAGAACTAAAATGCCGATGCGTTGTCGCTCCTGAAAACAGATAGAATAAGGCATTATATCCATTAAAAATGGTCGCCGGTTCTCTACACTCACCATACGAAACACGGCAGCATTGAGCTGCTATTTTATGCTGATATTCTTTGAGATCTGACCTATTCGTGCTGCATTCGTGATTACAGGTGTCCATGGGTTATAGTTTTCACTTACTATCGATTGAACAATAAGTTCATTTTGGCATTTCATGCTGATAGAAGAATGCAATTAAAATTAACAGAACTGCTGCAGAGCTAAAAGTCAACCGAAAGTCCGAGCAGCGCTGGCGTTTTGTACGGAAGAAATAGAGAGTTGTTTATGTCTGCTCGTCACGTTGGCAGACAAAAAACATCCGCGCGTCCATCATTACGCCGTTCGTCTTGGTTTGGTTTATACCTACTACCTACATTGACTAGGGTTGTCGATAAGCAAATCCTTTAACTTTCCGGTCAGTAAATAAAGGATTTCAAATATTTTCTTTGTGATACACATAAATCAAGGTCATTTTTCCATTTATTTTATTTACGTGGACTAACGAATACACAGCCCAATTGACAGTGGATGCTGTGGTCCGTTGACAACTACATCTATTCTCGGTTAAGAATCGAAGTGTAGATGAGTTGTTTTACCACTGAGTATTAAGATTGATAAATTAAAAAAGGTCTCTGGTTCTTTACACTCACCATACGAAACACAGCAGCATTAAATTGCTATTTTACGCTGCTGGTATTCTGTGAAAGCGTGGTCCTTCCCAGTAGAGTAGATCCACTCGTGCTATAACTATAATATAGCTGCAGTGTGGCTCTACCACGTGTAATTCTTAAATTCACTATCACTCTGTGTGTTCCGGTATAATATATAGTTATTATAGACGTACGTTACAAAAATAATATATTTACAAAGCGCAGCAGGTTTGAAAGTCACTGACCGTTAACAAGTGAATCACGCGTTGAATAAAATATTTAATAAGATTTGAAATAGATTTTCTTAGACACGGTTAGAGATAAAAGAAGGCTGCGGTATTATAACAATATTAAATAATGAACGATACATCTGCGATGCCGCGTTTGCAATACATATTCTTTTTATTTAAATTTAAGGACTTCCTACTTTCCTTTGTTTTATTCACACATTATTTTGTTACAAGTAGGTTGACTTCCTGCACCTTCTCTCTTTTTTCCGATTTGATGAGTATGAGGCTGTGAGACATTTTTTCTCATCCGGCGACCTCCCGCCGCCGGCGCCGGACTGTGTACGCTTAGCGTAAACGAGATGGCTGTACCGCCTCCTACCGAAAGCCAAAAGATCTTTTTGGTATCCCATAGTCGCCTCTTTCGTCAGTCACAAGGTGAAATGTGGAGATTTTCTAAAAAATTTGATTCACGTGGTTGAGTCACGCTGTACCTATATTATGGTTGTAGCATGAATGGGTCAATTCGATCGGGGATAGATCAAGCTATCACAGAATGCAGTGAAATAGCGGCATAATGCTGCTGTGTTCCGTATAGATAGTCTAGAGAACCAAGGAATCTTTATACTGGAATCGAGGCATTCCACTCCGCTCTGGTGTGGGCAACGCATTCTGTATTTATATCTTATTCGAAAATAGATATAGACGAGTATTGATAACGGCATCCACTTACCATCGGGTGGACTGTGTGCTCGTTTTTGTAACCCTTCTGCCTTTAAATAAAGCCTTATATCTTTTTTCTTCGTTCTATAAAAAAATCTGAATCTAATCTTTCGCAACCCTACGCCGGATGACGTCTATTTTTTTTATTGACTGCCAAGTCATTATGTAACAGCATCTGCACTTGTTTTTAGTTTTCTTGAAGCTTAACGGCGATATTTTCCGCCAGGCTTAGGATCCACCATTTAGGTACACGTTGTGGAGTGATGCCGTAAGAGAATCTACGACCCCATGTCATCCGGTGGGCTCAGTAAAAAAGACGTATGTTGTGATAGTAGCACTGGGTGCCTATTTATTGTAAGAATTGTTTGTCTTCTCAACATTGATATACTAAAAATCCTTTTTTGTATATCAATGTTTCTCAATATCATAAATAGGTATAGAACAAAAGTGTTATTTCAATTCAGTCTCCGTGACGACCTTGGCGTCGCTCAGAAATTCAGTTTTTGTTGTAACTGGAGATTGGCTGTATACACATCACAGAGTGATTATGTACCTAAAAAGTTTCTTTCATTGGTAATGGATGGAGAAAAACGTAATTGACACCGTACCTGTTGTATGCAATTACATATTATTAAAATAGAGAAATAATCCCTGCAGTGTGGAGTTTTTGGCGGGAACTTGTCCCTAGGCAGATTGTTACTCCTGTTTTAACCCCCAACGAAAACTAAGGGATGTTCTATGTTTGTAGTGTGTATATGTTTATCTGTCTGTAGCTTCGTAGTTTCTGACAGATGGACCGATTTTGATTTAGTTCTTAATCGAGAGTGTTCTTAGTTATGTTTTATGAAAATCTTTTTAGCCGTTTGAAGATTTTCAGCTTTTTTGTTTCGGGGGTTTTAAATTTTTTGAATTTATGTTACGAAGTTAATGAACTGGCTTGAATTTGATTTTCTGCAAATGTGAACTATGTATTAGTGCAAGCGACGACACGAGTGCTCCGATATTGATGCTGTAAAGTTGAGTTCCTTTTTTACTTTGGTAATGGACTCGTCTGTTTTACTTTTGCCAGTAAAGTAATAAGAAATTAACCACAATAATAACTTGACTCTTTCTACTATAAACGAGGCATTCCATCTTCAGTCCCGGGGGTGACAACGTTTGATTGTTGTAGATGTCTATGGGTCACAGTATCCATTTTCCATCAGGTGGACTGTATGTTTGTCATCCTTATTCTATAAAAAAATATTTTTAACGACAGTTTGAGCCAGCAGACAGTCGGTGATGACAGTATCTCAAGACGCCTAAGCTGACACATTATGTTGAGGATCACGTCATTATCTTAGCACTTGTTTCATTGTTTTCACTAAACGATATCATATGCACTGGCGTATAGATATGCAACTGATCAATGAACCACCTATGAGATGGCAAAAGTGCATAGATAACAACGGTGCAAAGTTTAATTAATTAAATATATTATACAAAAAAAATTGATTTTTTCCCGTACAAAACGCCAATTTCATATGTAAGGACCTATTATAATCTGCAATGAGTAAACAAGCTTGAGGGTTAAACTGAAATTAAAAAAACCTGACTGCTTAAAAAAGTTTACTAAAAAGTAACATTTTATACTCTACTCACTTCTGAAAAGAAACATTTTTTACTAAAAGGAAACATTTCAAACCCTATATCATTTCCTCAACTAAGACGTGACTAACGACACCATATGTTTAAAATCCATCAAGCCGTTTAGGATAAAGAGCGTGCTAAAGAAATAGACATTCTGGTGCGCTCGGGTAAAAAAGTAGAAACCTCCAGATCTTCAAAACTGCTCCCCATCAGGGAGTCACGCTACTGCCTGCCGAAACTATAGTACTATGACGAAAACTTTTGACATTATAGTGTTATTAATTGCAATTATTATCGAACATCGTAATACGTCTTTATAAAATGCGATGATTGATGATACTTCGCAGTAAAGTAAAATAAGTTGACGTGTTGGAGTTGTGAAAGCCTTCCGTCGCGTCGTCCATCACTTTTGTGCAGTTGTTTCTAATAGAGTAATTATTATCATGACACGTTACGTTACGCGGCGCGTTATCTTACGCTGTTAGCTATGTAATGGTTTACGCAAACGCTGCATATTTAAATGAACTTAGTTTCTGCTCCCGATGTTTCGAGCACTTTACAGCGCGGGATCACGGGAGGAACTGAGGTGTTCGTAAACTGAATGTAGCCGTGGTTAACTATGACATTGGCACGACGCGACGCGTAATATACGCGATAAAATCCATAAAAACTAGTTTCATTTAAAACAGTTTACTACTTATTTACTTTGTGCCCGCTTATTTCTTGCCATTTTTGCACTTTCTGTATTTCTTATCTAATGATATGCTACTTGTGTGGCCTTAGTTGAACCTTGGAATTACGGTCATAGTTCTAAGAGGCTGTATTTATGCACACAAGGTTTGAAACACTGACATTGAGAAAATGTTAGTCATCGTTGGACCGAGTATACCCGCGCCGGAATTCACTCAAATATGACTAAGTAAATGTGGTAAAATAACTCTACTAAACAATTTCTGTTGGTTTAGTGCTACTTAAGAAAATCACAAACCCGATGGTTGGCGCTGGTCTAGTAACGAATATACTAACATCAAAAAGTTCGGAAATTTCAGAAAAACAACGTCCGCCAGGTCGGCTTCTAATAGAATTTTTAACTTGGGAGGTCTAAAAAGGAATTACAGATCACGAAGCTAAATTTGATTTTGGCAATGTTAATAGTTTGAGTCTTTTTTTTAATCATAGCATAAATCTGTTGTAAAAATTGACTGGTGACTTTAATCACAGTGAATTAACTGTAGGGTGAGGCAAAGCCGTATTTAGCCGGAAGGGAATCTATTAACCTATATCATCCCGTGGGTGTGCTAATTTACATAACATCCTCTTAAAAACCATACTATTCTACTCTAAAGACCTTAATACGTGGAGATATGTTAAAATTTCCAATTTGCAAAATCGGACCCATTACGATAACTTCCCACTGAGATACATAATAATAAAAACAATAATAATAAAAACTGCGATTATCAACGCGCCTGCCAAACGTGGCAGCTATTGCAAATCCCCCCCCCCCCCAAGGCAACATACAGGGTTATTTTATAAAGAGTAGCTAAATATTTAACTTATATTTATTTTACAGTCAAGCAAAGCCGCGGTAAACACAGGAAAATACGGTTACTATTGGAGCACCACAGTTAACCACAGAAATAGTAATAATGTCTAATATCATTACGATTTCTGTGGAGCTAACTACTCGACCGCGGCTACTACCAAGTACCAACTTACATAAATATTGATATACCGTTATTGCAGTTTTTAAAAAACTCGCGTAAATAAGGCTTCTAGTTTTAATTGTAGTTATCCCAAGTTGAATGTGATTTATAGGCAACGACGTTTTTGCCTGCCAATCGACCCTTACAAATGTGTGTAAAATCAGTAAAAATTATGCTTTACCACATACCATGTGTGAGGTTTCTTTTTAAACAATTTTTCTTTATCTATATTACTTATCCTGAAATTTCTCTGCAAATTTGGCCGGTTATTGCAAAAAAAGTGATGCCTATGAATGAACAACAGGAACAATATGAATGAAATATGTATATTTAAAGATATAAAGTCTGCGCGGCTGCGCCTGACATGTTTTAAATTCACCTGATGCCGGTACTTCCTTCTCCATTATTGATTTGCGCGAACTTCCCGTAGAGTAAGTACCTTTGTATAAACTTAAAGTACTTCCCTCGCGGTAAGAACATCATAAAGCCATTTTAATAAGACCTGTTTAAATAATAATCATTGATGTTATTCATCACAGAAGACAACACTGAACATTTAATGATATGGAAATGAAAGTAAATAGCATTAGGGGGATGTCCATTGCAGTTTTATATTTTTTTATGGAATAAGGGTGACAAACGAGCACACAGTCCACCTGATGGTAAGTGGATGTTGTGGCCCATAGACATCTATATTTATCCTCGATTGATAATCAAAACGTAGATGTGTTGTCACCCGTAAGGACTAAGATGGAATGCCTCGTTTCCAGTAAAACGGGTATCCAGTTCTCTACACCATCCATACGAAACACAGTAGCATTAAGCTGCTATATTACGCTGGTATTCTGTGAGAGCGTGGTCCTTCCCCGGTCGAGCCGACCCATTCGTGCTGCAAACATAATATAGCTGCAGCGTGACAATACCACGTACGATATTTTGGGAATTTACTATAACATCATGTTACTTTTTAAGTATCTGTCTAACATCAACTAAATGGCTGCTGTGTGTCGTATGGTGAGTGCAGAGAACCGGAGACCCTTTCTACTGGAAGCGGGACTACCTATTTCGGAACTTTGGTAGCGATTTTCGGGTTTTGATTTTAGGCTTCATTGCGTTTTGCTTGTGGCGCCATGACAGCGCCGCCACAGTTAAAATTATTTTATAAAGAGCTCGCTAATGCGTCTAAGTCGCAAGTCTAACGGCTAATGAAGCCTAGTCGTGAATTATGGCCGCTGACGAAACATTAAACAAAGGGAAAGTAAGCACAATAAGTTTTGTATTGTTACGTTGCGGCTGAGTGTCTGTAATCAGATGACCTATAGCTATTACACTGCAAGTTCGGGATTCGATACCCGTTCGAATAAATAGAGTGAGTGTGTAGGTGTGTATAAACATGAAAATTTTATTCTCTAGATTAATTGTATGGCATAAAGAGTTCTGTTGAAACAGAACTCTTTTTGCCATATTATTTGTTTTAGCTAAAACAAATAATCGATACTTACAAACAGTAACTGATAAATTATGATCAATGAAGAAAATAAAAGAAAAATTAATTTGTTTCTTTTTAAGCAGACCAAACTCAAGCGACCCGTGGTAGCTCAGATGGTTAACGCTCGCTGTAAATATAACAGAACGCGAGTAACCCGGGTTTGATCCCCACCGGCACCAATGAAATTGTTAATTGCAATTTTAAGTGCTGATTTACCACGTGCTTGGCGGAGAAGGAAAACATCGTGAGGAAACTTGCATGCCTAAGGAATAATAAAAAAATTTTTCGAAGACAGTTGATGTTCGCCAACACGCATTGGGGTAGCGCGGCGGACACTTCCTTGCCCTAAAACCCTCTCAGGAATGAGGGGAGGCCTGTGCCCAGCAGTGGGATGTATATAGGCTGTAACATTACTTTTTTACTTTTACCTGTATAAATATTTTATTATAGTTTTGAAGATAATAATAATAAAAAGCGTATTACTCAATTAGCTCTAAAGGCTAAGAATATCCAAGTTATTCACGTTTGTAACTCCATCCGTTTACGAGCTAAAGATCTATGATATTTGGATAAATACAGGTAAACACAGACAAATAGAGAGCCTCCGTAACGGAGTGGCTTAGCAATAGGTTTCAGCGCTAAGGGCCGCGTGTTCTAATCCCGCATGAAACAAGTATTCGGACTACAAATAATTGTTTAGGGTCGAGATGTTTATCCTTGTGAAATTTTATGTATGTAAACTTTATTTTCTAATAACCAGGGCTCCGTTTCACTCATTGATCATTTAGATTTAGGAAGTCAAATTTATTTAATTGTTTAAATGTTATATATGTATTTTCCTTAATGTAACTGTCTATGTTACTGTCAATGTTCCCGTTAATAATCAAAAACGGTCAACTATGTAATTTTTATGTTTTCTAGATTCAAGAAGTCAAATTTATTTATTTAATTAGTAGTAAGATGTAGGCGTGTAAATATTTCCCCTGTTTATTGGATTAAGAAAATCGACTTAACCTATAGTTTTATTTTCGTATAGTGTTACACCAAAAATAGAATGCGACCTTCGGTATGAATCAATGCTATACTTTTAATGAAAATTTCGACGATATAACGCTCTATTTACGGCTTTTTGGTCGCTGTAATTTACCATCATACCGGTGGTACTACCCAGGTGGAATCCTAGACAGAAATGGAATCTTATAAGTCAGATAAAACCGCCTCTATACATGTTTAATACAGTAATTGATGGATTTAGTCTTATCTCTCAGTACAAATATACATCAGCCGTTATAATAGAATATTATTGAATTTTTTTTTCAATACACATAAAAAGTAATTATTATTTGAAGACATTTTTCTACCACAGTTACGGAAAACATCTCCACTCTACGAAGAACCAGTAAGAAATCAAGCGGGACTTTTTTTTTCAAAGTAAATTATACAGGAAAGTTCTTACAAACTACTTAATCTACGTTACAAACTGTAAAGGCAAAAAATGGGAAATTCGATAGAGGTATTTTAACTGTTAGAGAAACTAAGCTTCTTCTGAAAATAGTTGATGGTTTATTAAAGCTTGAATCCGATCGTGCATTCACTGTTGAAATTAGGCAATAATAGAACCACGCCACAGCTATATTATAGTTAAGGCAAAAATGAATCAACTCAACCGGGGAAGGACCACGCTCTCACAAAATACCGGCGTAAAAAAGCTTTATGCTTTATTTCGGATGGTGAACGTAGAGCACCGGAAACCATTTTTACTAGAACCGAGGAATCCCATCTTAGACTGCAGGAGAGATAACGCATACGGCTTATGATTCCTAATCGAGGATATACGGAGACGTCTCTGGGCCACAGCAGTCACATACTTTCGGATGAACTGTGTGTTTGTAACCCTTATTCTACAAAAATACTATAAAATCTAAACCTTTTCGTAAATATTTTATTCTATGTGTATATCTTCTATTTAGTGTATGATTAACTACTCCTGAGAAAAACCTTCAAAAGTTTATACTGTCTTTATACTGTCACATTTAGAGTAGGTAGCTTAACATAGAGGTAGACCTATACTTATTTTTATCCGATGTTGATGGTTTTACGGAATGTGGTCCGTGAAATGTGGGATGGCTGGATAAGACCGACTGCGTAGGTGGTAGGACTATTTTCCTGTCCTGTGTTTCCGGACTTATTTCCTGTGTATAGTCAATTACAATTACTCAATGAACTAAATTGTGTTCGTAGTTAGCAATTAAAATGAACTAAATTTTAATTAGCGATTAAGCTTTGTATTTGAAATCAGGTTTCAAATAAGTCTGCCAGCTTTTTTTTTCTACGTTACTAGGTCGTAGAACCATCCTTGTCTTATTCTAATGTAGTAACCAACCCATTTCCTTTTTCTAATGCCATACAGCAGTACCTACAATTTTATGTTCGATTCTGAAAAGTATATAGTTAGTATAATTACAGAATGTAAGGCATTATAGCTTGTTCTTCAGAAGTAACAACGCATCTTTAGACATATTTTCTTTTTAATTTTACTACAGGTTATCATAGATAGCATTCAGTAATCACTTACCATCAGATCAATTGTATATTTGTTCGGCACTTCAGTTTTATTAATAATATAACAATATTAATTAAATTTTATACAAATGAAACATAAGCATGATAACAAACTGATGAACGTTAATAAAAGGCCATAAACATGAAACTCTTGTACTCCTACCTCCAAGGCTAAGTCGCAAATTCGTGAAAGACAGCGTTGGTCCACTCGATCCCTAAAACGAGCGACCACTCAGACCCGTCCAACTACAGGCCTATCGCCAGCACCTCCTTGTTTTCTAAAATAATGAAAGCCGTTATAAGCAGCCAGCTGATAGTGGCCGCCAATATGGTTTTCGTTGAGGTCGATCAGCTGGTGATCTTTTGGTCTACTAGATAGGCGGAGTCAGTAGAATCCAAGGCGGCGGCATTGGCCGTTAGTTTGGACATAGCTAAAGCCTTCGATCGAGTTTGGCACAAAGCGCTTCTTTCGAGGCTCCCTTCTTATGGGCTTCCCGAGAAATTGTGCAATTGGGTCACCAGTTTCCTCGCTGATCGGAGCATTAAAGTCTCTTCATGCTCTGGTTACAAGCCTATTAACCCTGGGGTCATAAAGCTGAGAGCTCTCACCAACGCCGATTCTTCTACATATCAACGACATGTTTTAGTTACCGGTTTACAATATATCATTGACATTCAGAGGATTTTTCATTGAACATTCATAGCTAAGCATGCCAGTATTTCTCGGGAAAACATCGAGACCAGCTTCTGTCTGAAGTTGATACTTTGTTGACCGAAATCTCGGACTGTGATCAACTAAATCTAGTTCAGTTAAATCCCTAGATAACAAAAAATATGCACTGTTATCGCTACAAAGAACCCCTTCTTTGCACATATCGTATCTCCTCAGTTTCAAGGCACTCCGCTCTAAAGACTCAAGGAAAGGCGTCAATAAAACACGGCGCGGCTACCTGGTGTATTCTCTAAACGTTCTAAGACAGCTTCCACAATTACCCACTACGAGTATTTTGAAAATTAAACGTTGCGTTTTCTCATAGTTTATTATTTAATAATTTATTAAAGGAATTCAGTAAAAATTTATATTCACATGTTTATCAAAAACAAGTATTTTTGATTAATAATTTAACATATAATCTGCCTTCTGATAATATATAATATTAAAAGGCTGCAGTAATTTCACTATAAAGCATATTCATCATTTTCTTAATTGTGACTTGTATGAAAGATTTGTTAAAAAGCAAACATATTTATAAGACGAGAATTTTATAGAGTTTTATATTTTAATGAATATTTTTTATAAGATTTAAAATATGTAATAAGAAAAGGAACACGGCCACCTGGCGCTGTCGCGCGGTGCGCGCGTTGCTCGCCACGTCCAGGCGCATTGCATCGAGGCGCCCGCGAAGCCGTCACCCGAGCAAGGTCAAAGGCTACCGCGGGAGAAATATATTGATGGCCTGTGCTACGTTTTTGCCTTCATGTACAGCCCTTCTAATAACTGTTTAATTGTCTTGACGGCGTATTCCGCGGCACCATTACCTTGTGGCCTGTAAAATGCGGTAACATGTGATGTGATTTACCTCATGTAAACATGTGCGATGCCATTAGCGAAAGAAGCCTGAATCTGGAAAATATAGTTCTGGAAGCTCGATGTCGATTGAGCAGTTATACTACTATACCGTTAGGTTAGTTTCGAAGGTTCTTAAAAATAGTCAATATTTATTGCATAATAATTTATTTATCTTACTTCCGCACATATACAAGTTAGGTTTGGGAAGGGGATCACTTGCCTGACGTAGGGAGGTGAAGTCCAGGCGGAGTTTTTGAGGGTCGCAGACAGCCAACTAGTGAATGGAGCTGTTGATAACCCAGGTCTGACGATGATGATGGCCGTTCGCAGGATAGGAGGCCAACAGTCCGTTAGCACACAGCACGGAAGCAAGTAAGGCTTAAATAGGTAAGTGGATGGATCCCCAACGGGATCAAATGCACTTTGAATAATTTAAATTATGAATGTAGGTTAGCAAGTTCAGCGGTCGTTCCTTTAGGAACACGCGCGTTGCGAACTTCAAGCAGTCTCAGGTAGAAATGAATGAGGAATAGCCCGAACGGGGACTCTGGCGCGTCTCTGAATTATCCGAGTACATATTATCAATTCAGAGAACGGTGCGCGCATTAAGTTGACTATTTTAAGATTCCGTAGAATAATATTTTAGTTAATATTTTTTTACAATTGATCTCTTATTATATTAAAATCAGAATATATTTATTTAAGGTAAATTAGTAACAGTTATTTGTAAAGGTGTATTTAGATCTATTCATATTAGACATTTCAATTCATTTAAAAGGAGCATCCACTACAACTTGATATGTTTTCCGTATATATACGAGGCCAGGCGTGAAGAGAAGACTCCAACGGGTGAATAGCAGCTTGTGACGGGAGTCGCGGATCACACCGCATGGCTCGTAATTTCGACATACCTCCTCTAGAACCCTACCGAGGCTGCTTAAGTAAACGTTGTTTCTCGATAAATTTTTCATTTTATTAATACCTTGGTGCTCATTGTTAATCTCGTTTAAAACTTGAGTATGTAGTACTGAAGGTATAATAAGTCAATAGCAACTAACCGAGATAAGTAGTGATCTCTCCCTTTCGCGCGAAACATGGTTTTTCATCTTCGCATCTCGCCTCGGGTGGCTAACCGTACATAACATATCCTAAAATTTTACATAACGGACTATTTTTTGTTTCTTTCATAGCTTTTTTCTCTTCTTCTTTTAATTCCTTAAAATCTACAGGTAAACAATCCTCTACTATATTTAAATAACTCACTGACGTAGTAAGACCCCGCTCGTGAGGCAACAGCAGAAGAGATAAGGCATCTGTTGGCCCGTTATTCTTTAAAAGCAGAAATTCTACGGAAAAAATCATAGGCTGCAAGAAGTGCTGCCCAGTGTTGTAAGCGGCTCGCTGCTGTCTGTGGTATACTTCCTCATATTTCAAATATATAGCGGCTGGTGAACTGTGCGCAAAATAAAGCTTTTGTCGTTATAGAATGGAATAGAATAGAATAGAAAATAAGAAAATGGAATAGAATGAAATAGAATAGAATAGAATAAAACAGAATAGAATAGAACAGAACAGAGAACTATAGAACAGAATTGAATAGAATAGAAATGGGAACCTAATAGGGACCTTGAGGGGTCTTCGTTATTGCTTGTTCTTGTCTTAATCGTTGAACTGCCGCGAATAAAAAAATCCTGTCGGGTGTGCTTCTTATATAGCCGCTGCTGGGGTCACGTGGGCACCGACTTGGTGTAAGCGCTCATCCTTGCGAGGCCTTGCTCTGATGTGGGGTGCGGGAGACGTGTCGAAGCGAGTGGGGTGTGCGTGGTGGTGGGCGGTCGCTCCTTCGACGTCCTAGTTCTAGTCCTCTCCCCGGCATAGTTTACGAGCCATCTTCTTTTGGGAGGACAGCGATTTTCCTGACCGGCCTCCTCAGCAGGCTCCCTCTCGTTCTGACTTTGACCTTTCTCACTACTCCATTTGATCCTGGGAAGGTCCTCGTGACGACTCCTGTCAGCCATAAGTTCCGCGGAAGGTTGCCGTCTGCTATGATCACGAGGTCATATTCTTTGATCAGTGGCTGCTCGATGTTCCGTGATTCTCCTCTGAGCACCAGGGTTGGTAGGTACTCGCATATCCAGCGTCGCCAGTATTCATTGGAGGGTTCTTGTGCAGTCGCTTTTTCATTCCGGCGCCCTATGGTTACAATCAACGGCCCGAAATAATCTAATCCGGTAAACGTGAACGGTCGCTCGAATGGCTTTAACTTCTCGGGAGGCAAATCTCCTGTTACCGCCGGTCGTGGTATAGCTTTTTTGACACGACATCGCATACAATTTTTTTCGATTTTCCTAACCGTTGGTTGCAGTCGAATAATGTGCTACTTCGTTCGTAATTCGTTGACCACTCGTTCTCTGTAGGTATAGCTAGTGTTCTGGTGTGCCTTTTTCATGAGCACTGTACGAAACGGTGTTTGCCGTTCAATATGAACGGTCGTTTTATCTGATCTTCCACAGCAGCCGCGTTGATCCTGCTTCTTGCTCTCAGTATCCCTAGTTTGATGACCGGGTTGAGCTTCTATTGCGTGCTGCCGTTGTGCAAGTCCCTTCGTTAGTAGAGCCGAGCGATCTCGTCAGCATTCCTTGCTGACTTTGCGATACCCATACCTCTGCTTTCTCGATGTGATCTGGCATCAACTCCTGAGCTCGTCCTCGAAGAATGTCGACAATCTGAATGACTCGTGCAGTGGCTCTTATCAATCTCTCGTAAGATTGGAATCTTCGTATGTCTGGCAGGTGTGGTGCTAACTTTATCTCTCGCTGGTGCGTCTCTTCCGGTTACTTTGGCCATTGCTTTTTCTCTTCGTATAAGAAGGCCGGTCCGGTGAACAACTGATTGTTTGGACTAATTAGGTCGACCTCGATGTTATAACCTCGGCCGGTGATAACGCGATCCCTACCGTACCGTCACGACGCACACATTCCCTATCAACGTAAAGTCGAACGCGTTCCTAAACTCTGGCGGCTGGTCCATCTTTCTTTTGACGTCTCAGAAATTACGTGTTACCTTGTCGTAATTCGGTGGCGACCTGACGTCTTAGTCCCTTAATGGCAACCCAACTTGGTATTGCTCGCTAACTTTCTTGACAGTAAGCCGGAATGTATAGACAGAGCGCTCATCTTCCCGCCGTGGTCTGCTCTTTAGCGCAACACCTACGGAGTCGACTTCGTATTGCCTCTTGAGAAGGTCTGTCAACTCCTCATCTGGACTGACGTACGTCTTGACGTCTTCTTCATGCCGTGCATTCACATATGATATATGTAGAACCGTTTTGCTATCTTGTCTACTTATAATTCGGGCCGCGGTTCCCTGTTTTACCCATCTCAATAACGTTCTAGTGGCAATGGGCTCTTTACGACGTCCTATTCGTACGTCTTGTGACACAATTTAATGCCAATTATCAGAACCTATAAGCACTTTAGGTTTAGCATTATTATAGCAAACTGTGCTCGGTAAGCTACGTAAATTTTTCAACCGTTGTTACTCCTTACCGACTGATTGCGAACCTACGCTTAAATTACTAATCGTACGAGCATTTACTACGTACGTCTTGTTACGGCCCTCACTTGCTCCGACGAAGGTCGACTGAGATAGGGCTCATAAGTATCACAACTCGACGAGCAACAGAGGGGAGGGCCCGAAATGGCCTATGGAAAATTATTATATAGTGGCTAG
>DWHP01000433.1:0-20133 GCA_018247895.1 Parnassius honrathi
TATATGTTGCCAGGTCGAGTCGTCGTAGGTGGCAACCGAACCTCCACCGGAGATTCTTAGCACCCCCTGCCCCGCCGCTACCATGATCGCCACCGTAGCAAGGAATAGCGGGGCCGCCGGGGACTGAGGGCCGCTTGTTTGCGTCGTTATTCATGGAGGGATATTTTCCATAGTTGCCACGCTTGGCGAGCGGGTTGGCAACCGCAGTTTTTTTATTATATTGTTGTTGTTATTAGGAAGATGCTGCTGCCCATCTCCTGCCTGTCTCCCTCTGTCACCTCTTAGGAAGCCCACGGGAAGATATGGGGTAGTGGATATTTTTACCCGCCACTACACGGCAATTAGTTATTAAATAACACGACTTCAACACGTATTGCCATTAACAATTGTGTAACTAGTAGAAATCGTTATTGCCTGAATTTTGAAGTTTGATTTCGTAGTGATAAGTAGAGGCAAAAGTAACAGTAACGATTATAAGCCGATATTTTTTTTGTAAAATGTTATAATCACGAAAAACATAACGATTTTGTTGAGTGATTGCCATCTACCACGATTCACATCAAAGTAGTACACAACCGTACAGCAGGTCGGCCGCGTTCAGCCATTGTTTATATGTCCATACGACAGTGTAAACAAATCGTAAAACTGTGTAGAACTGCTATATCCAAACTTTTAACGATCTATGTGTAATGTGCTACAAAGTAAACGTAAAAACTTTGCTATTTAATATGAATTTATAAATCCTATTCTATCTTAATATATAAAAATCCCGTGACACGATGTTCGTTCACGGTTATATTCAATGCCGCTCAACCGATTTTAATGAAATTTTGCATATGTGTATCGCTTACTCCAACATTATAGATATGATAGCTTTTATATCTAAGAGACTCTCAAGATTGATATTGCGATTTAAGGATTCTTTATAGGACAAAGGGTCGTCGGAAAAGGCAGAACAACGTCTGTCTGGCCAGTTCTTATATAAAAATAACAGCCCACATTCTTCTCAGCGTGCTTCCATCTGACTGTTCATCTCTAAGAAAATTATCGAACAGTTTTGACTATTCATTCGATTACGATCTGATTGTCTTCAAATCAAGAGTAAATACGCTTTTGCCACGCTAAGGCAGCCCGATTTTTTTTGTATAGAGTACGGGTACAAACGTGTACACAGTCCACCTGATGGCAAGTGGATGCTGTGGCCCATAGACATCTACATATATCCTCGATTAAGAATCAAAATGCAGATAGGTTGTCACCCGTGAGGACTAAGATGGAATGCCTCGTTTCCAGTAAAAAGGGTCTCCGGTTCTCTACACTTACCTACCTACCTACTACTATTTTACGCTGGTATTCTGTGAGAGCATGGTCCTTCCCCAATCGAGCTGACCCATTTGTGCTACAACTATACTACTAATATAACTGCAGCATGGCCCTAATAGTTACAGCCTATATACGTTCCACTGCTGGGCACAGGCCTCCCCTCATTTCCGAGATGGTTTTAGGGCAAGGAAGTGTCCGCCATGCTGCCCCAATGCGTGTTGGCGAACTTTACATGTCTTCGAAATATTTTTTGTCTTATTTCTCAGACATGCAGGTTTCCTCACGATGTTTTCCTTCACCGCCGAGCATGTGGTAAATCAGCACTTAAAATTGCAATTAATTCGTTGGTGCCGGCGGGGATCGAACCCGGTTTGCTCGCGCATTGTGAAATTTACAGAGAGCTCTAACCATCTGAGTTACTACGGCTCTTGGCGGCTAACGGCAGCATGGCTCTACCACGTATAATATCATATGATAAAATTATATGATATGTAAAGGTACTGTTAATGAGACATTCCTTGTTAGTTTTAATGGATGGAAAACCATCTGCATTTTGATATTTAATCGAAGATAGATGGAGGTGTCCATAGGTCGCAGCACCAACTTACTATCAGGTGGAGGGTGTGCCTCCTTGTCTCCCTCACATTAATAAATGGTTTCTTTACTGTGGGTGAACAACGTAATAGCAATATTATCCAGTTGCACTGAAATGTGTAGTAACAGAAAAAGATAAATTAAAAACGAAAGCAACCGAGGGGTAACATGAAGATTAAAAAATAAGGTATATTATATCGAATACGCTACTTGAAACAACAAAGAGCTGATGATAATGGTCCTAAGCCCAAGCTACGACTACTTAAGGGGATATAGTAAGTCAGCTCCAATTCTAATTTCGCCCCCACTTCCCCGCGCGTCGTATACTATGATCGACATGCTTGTAATCACTAATATTGTAAGTAGATAGGTCGTTAGACACTTATTTCATTAGGTTTATCATGTTTATGCCTGTTTCTTAACGCCAACCCCGTCGCTTCTTATTTTTATTACGGTTATTTCCCATTTTAATTTTACGTCGCCCTGTTTCGTAATGTGTATTTTGATCGTAAGCGACACAACTTCCCCCTTCAAAAGCCGAAACGATACTAACTGGGCGGCAGGAATCAAGTTTCAAAAGGCCGATAGTTTAGGTAATTTCTTTTTACAGTGAAAATAATGGTATTTTAAAAAACGTAAATAACATAAGCACTGCTTTATAGTTAGTTCAGTTAGTATGAAAAGTTTCATAATCTTATTTAAAGTATTTTATGAATAACAGCGGTTTATTGTTCAGTTTGGAGGTAACTTTGGATTTTTTTCTATCGAGAAAATTTTACGGAATCGTGTTTTCATCTTACATAGTCCTTAACATTAATGCTCAACTTTACCACACATTTATTTCAAAATTTTAATGCTGCAATATTTTCGGCATAACAGAGGATCTTGCTAAGATTTTTGAAGTTATATTTCCCCTTAAGTATGTCTACAATCGACAAGGATATCGCGTAACATACATAAAAATACAGGTAAAATGAGAAATTCCTTTTTGAAGTCGGCTAAGCAACGATGCAATATTTTCTTTATTTTTGTATTTCTTCTTTCCTTCTTTCTTCAAGGGGAATGTTGCCGCAGCACTGTTATTCATCCGATTGAACATCATTATTAGATTAATGGGAGGTAGTAAATCAAAATGATTACTTATCATACACATATATGGAAATGAAAAGTACACAGACACCACCGTGCCCCACAAATACGTTAGCGATGACAAATCAACGGTAGCCCAGTTTATATACTATGAACGCACAATTGATGCCCGTGCCAGTGACAGCCGATTACAATACGCATTAATAGCTTCATGTGCGGCGCCGCTAGCTACAAATCAGTCTAATGAGCGGATCCCATGAAAGCCTTTTAATTTCCCATTTCGTCTTACCACCGATATCTGACTGTTATTAATATAGAACAGAGCCGGTCGCCGGTGGCGCTCCCGACAGCCTCGATTACAGCAGCCAAAGTATCGCGGTCGCTCTCCGCAACTTATCTACCGCTATTAATTACGTCCAGATACACACCGGACAAGTTTTAATGCAACCGCTTCATTTGTTACCGGGACGGGTTACACTAAGAGTGCCATATCGGAGACGTTATAGAAGTGATAACTTTGTACGTATGACAGCCGGTAGGACGCAGCGAGGCCGCTTTGTGTAGAAACTTCACTTATTACCTACTCGTATCTAACAGGTAGATGACAGATAGCTTCCCAGTTCGCATGGAACGTGGTATACTTAACACTGATAATCATATATTATAAATCAGTTAGTCGGCGTTATGCATTCCCGCCTGTACTACGGCAAACCTGTACAATTATGCTATCTATTCGCAGAAGAAATCGAAATGAGACCGAACGAAGCCGCAAGCAACTCCGGTGGCTACGAGTAACTGCGCGCGCGCCGGGGAATATTGACCGCTGCGCTGTTATGAATTGAAAGGAACCGCTATCATGATTTATATTAACGCCAATGCTCATACTTTATGTTAACATTCCATTAATAATAAAATACTAGATCATTTATTCACAGATTATGTATAAATAAACATATAGATACTTGTCCTAACTAAAGTTTAAAAAGACTTCCTGCTAATTTTAAAAGATTATTATTTTGTAAATTAGTACTTTTAAAATGACGGTAAAAATGGAAGACAATTATTATTGTGAAAAAATTAACTTTAGTACAAACTTTAAAGGTGAGTTTATTTTTATATTATAAAAATACTTTTCTTGATATTAAATGTTTAACGTTAGCGTTCTTTTTTAACCGTAATAATAATAACATTAAGTGACAGTATACATTCACATGAGAAGTTAGTTTCTTTAATATTGTTAATTCTAATGTCGTGTGTTTCTGTGATAGAATATACAATGGTCGACTAGGTCATAAACGCATGCCTTAAAATTTCATAACATGCGAGCTAACCAAGTTTGAGCCTCATCGGCACCGATGAATGTGTTTATCGCCATTTTGAAATACTGATTTGCACTTAGACCATTCAGATTTACAACATGCTAGGTGTGTGGGACTGAGAAATAAAATAAATCGAGGACATATAAAGTTCACAACATGCTTGCAGGAGCGACCAACAATGGTTTGCCTTAAGTGAGCCACGGGAGTGTATTCATGTTACTTAACTTTATTTTTATCATTCTCATTTACTTTTAACCTACTTTAAAACTGAACTGGACCAATGTGAGCCAATTTTAATGATTCTGCTTTTATTTAATTTAGTTACAGTTCAGGAATGGCTTTAAATTTTGGAGAAAACCGTAGAATATTATAATACATACATAATAGAACGGGGGTGTGGACGGAGACCGTGCCACTGAAGTGCTACTAACACGTCAATTCACACGTATAAATTTCAACACGGGATGTGTTTTGACGTTACAATCGTTTCCGAATTTCGTATCCAAATTATTTAGAAAATGCCAAATTATACGCTATTTACAAATAATATGTATTAAAATCCGTTTGTCAACACAGCGAATCGGGTTTGTAGTAGTGATTAACTGATAAAACAACGTAATTGCTTGTATTTGTGCTCCCGGCGACGCCTTACCCCGTACAAAATAAGATTGACAGCCATTCTATTGTGTATTATAGTATTCTATGGAGAAAACAATTCCACTTCTAAGGGTAGAAAAATAGGGAATGAAGTTTTAGTACATTATACAATTGAAACGGCAATCTAGTTGTGACCTTAAGCTTGTGATAATCCTAGTCCACTCTAAACAGCTTAAAAAACTTTTGATTTACAGTAAAAGCTACTTCAAGGAACCAAAAAGAATAAAAATATTTTCCATATTAAAGCCACTCAAGTCGAGGTTGATTTTTAATTTGAACATTTGGATTATGACAGTAACAATATTGGGTCTTCTTAACAGATAAAATTCCTTTCTCGCATGGAATACCAGGGTAAAATAATAGCATATACCTGCTAGGTTTCGAATGGTAAGCGACGAGAATTGGAGATACTTTTTACTAGAGCCATTCTATGTGAATCTTCAATGGCCACAACTAGGGTAATATATATATATATATATATATATTACCCCAGTTATCTGGGCACTTTAATAGTATTAGCTAGCCTAAGCACTTGATAAGGGCTCTTTAGGCACTGCAAATCATAAAGCGCAATTTTAAACAAAAAGTATTTTGAACATCTACGTAATACGTATATTTTCTAATTTGCACTGAATCTTTGCTATTTCATAACCCTTTCAAATTTGAAGAAATTTTTGTGTTCTGCGGTTTATTCAACTAAAAGTTTATTCGCGTATTGAATCACTAGTACTCTTGTATGCTTTGACTTGGAACAGGTTCGCTAAAGCAATTGCTTCTGAGAATTGTTGCTACAACACGAGATCCATTAGTTACACGAGGTGGTCAGACTCCTTTTTGCCTGGGAGACAGAAGTAGGTAAGAGAGTAGGTTTCACACTCCCACCTATTTCTACATCCAATAGCAGTGCGTACAATGCAGTGTTCCGGCCTGATGGGCATAAACAGCCTGGCTGTGGGGCACTCTGTATTGTTCTTTTTTCAACTTGGTTGCATGTGTCCATGAGTCGTAAAAGCCACTTACAAATAAGCGGACTGTAAGTGCATTTGTCATTACAAAAAAAATGTTTTCGGTACATATAACCACTCCGCTTACGAATACTCTTTCACCTAGTATAATCATCACCCGCCATTTAGTATCAATTGCATATTTAATACCCTACCATTATCTACTATGCGTCGACAATCTATTTTGAAGTACAACTTCCACAAAGCTGATTGCACGCCTCATAAGCGAAGCGCTGAGGTTGTGCTCTACTCTCACCTAATAGAAATTCAGTAAATTTTCTGAGCTAAAAATGTCTTTATTTTTTATATGGAGAAAAATCACTCGTTTTCATGTTTCTATTATTTTTAAAAGTAATTTTCTGTATTTAATGTAAAAACAAACTGATTGAAAAAAATTTGAGGATGTCCGGATGTCTGTATGCGTGGATGGCGCACGATTACGGTCGTTAGAATCAATCTATCAAAATGATTCTTGTTTTATTAGGTTTAGAATCTCAACGCACAGGTTGCTTTTCAAAACTACTGAGTAATTTAGTCTCGTTTAACTGTAATTAATTAAAATGTAAAAAACAACTAGTACGTTTTTACAAAAAAATATTCTCATGGATCTCTTCTTTCGTCTCAAATACGGAAAGACAGATATTTTTCTTTTTATGTAATCAAATGAGATTATGAGGCGTGCACTTTTGAATTTTCCATACTTTTTAATATTATATGTTTATAATTGAGAATTTGGATAAACTAGACTGGTCTACATTGCTTAATACGTATGACGTGGAAGAGGCAGTTGACATATTCTATAATGTAGTTTTTAATATAATCGATAACCAGTATCCTCTAGATCTGCAAGATATCCGGTGTGGTTTACATCTTCTCTAGTTCACATCGCAAATAACAAACGTAAATCATGGATTAGGTGGAAACAGTATAAAAATGCATCTGAACCTGAACAGTTCTCAATTTATTGGCAACGTTTCGAATTGGAAGCTCGTAAATGTTTCTCTAGATATAGCTAGCTAGCCGGTGAATCTCAGTTTATGAGCCTTCAACTTTGTCTATTGAAAATTGGTCTGAACCCTAGACATCTATTCCTAATGATGTTCATTTATGCGATCTATACTTAAGTGCTAGCAAGGTCCTCAGAGAACTTCAATCCTTAGACCCGTCGAAAGGTTCTGGCTCAGATGGGCTTCTGGCTTTCTTTCTAGTTAAAACTGCTGTTAGTATTTGTAAGCCTCTCTCTATTATATATCGCAGCTGCAATGCCTTGGTTGTAAATCAATGCATTGCAGCTGGGATCTTTCCTGAGATCTGGAAAAGATCAAATATAGTGCCTGTACATAAAAATGGGCTCAAGGCATGAGATAGAGAATTATAGACCTATATTTATTCTGTCTGCCTTGTCGAAACTTTTTGAAAGACTGGTTCATAATGAAGTTTATCCAGTTTTACATAATAGCCTTTTGAAAGAACAACACAGCTTCCTAAAGGGAAGATCCACTGTCACTAATCGCATGATCTGTGTATCCTTTATTTTTAATAATACGGACAATAATGCTCAAACGGATGCTGTATATACCGACTTTCGAAAAGTCTTCGACAAGCTAGACCATGAACTGTTTTTAAAAAAAAATCCTATAATGGGTAATCTGTTACGCTGGTTTTCGTCATACATTATGAACAGAAGCCAAAAAGTAGTTATCAATGGGTTTAAATTTCAGAGTATTCACTATTCATGTGACTTCAGGCGTGCCACAAGGGTCCATCCATGGTCCACTTTTATTTATCATTTTTATTAATGATATGGGACAGTGTTTTCACAATTGTAACTTTTTGTTGTATGCAGACGATTTAAAGCTACTACTGAAATTACAATAAATTGCATTTGAGCCTGTCCAAATACATTTATATTAATTTTTCAATAAAACAACATATTGTATATTATGGTTATTCTCTTTGTAATTTCTTGTTAAACAAAGTCACATCTTCGCGTGATTTAGGTATCATATTAGATCATAAGTTGTATTTGGACCTTCATATTGACCAAATTGTTACAAAAGCCTTTCAAATGTATTATTTTGTGATGAGGTCATCTAAGAACTTTAGAAAACCCTCCACGTATCTTTATCTTTACAAAGCCTTAGTACGCTCCCAACTTGAGTATGCAATACCAATATGGAACCCTTTGTACAATAAGTATGTAGACTTAATTGAAAATGTTCAGTGCAAATATCTGCGATCCATGCACTACAGGTGTTACGGCACATATATATCATATGATCAGTTTTCGAATAGGTACAAACTGCATTCTCTTCAGTCCAGGCGAAAACTCCTTGTGTGTATGGGACTTCATGGTAGCATCAATAATAAATTTGATTGTGTTGACCAACAGATTATGTTATATTTTCTCAAGAACTGTTCATAGGCCGGAGGTGCGCGTTCGTAAGTTCTTCGCAACTGCCAAATGTAGCATTAAAGCGGGTATCCGCTAACCTCTGCGTCGAATGATTGATATCTATAATGCTAACTTTGTTGACTTTGATGTATTCCATCTTTCTGAGTATCAAGTGTTACATCTGTAATATACTTAACACTTTTTTGTGACTTATTTTAAACATTTACTCTTTTGTTTCGTTACGTTGCTTTTTAACTTTATGCCTGAGGCATTCTCTACCAGTCAACCTTTGGGTGATGCAGAGATAAAAATATAAAGTAGGTGTGTGAAACGATAGACAACAATTATGCAAATTAAAGTACATAAATATAAAAAATAATACATAAACCCGTACATAAACTTACATTTCAAAAATTATTTAATAAATGCATATTATTATAATATATAAATAATACACATAAAGAGAATAAATTACATACATTATATAATTACATAAAAACATAAATAAATTCTGCCAGTTTATTTATGTAATATTCGCGAACTTTCTTCTTGAAAGCATAACGATTATTAGCCGATCTAATTTCAAGAGGGAGTGCGTTCCAGAGGAAAACAGACTGTACAGTGAAAGAAGAATGCTGAAAGCTAGATTTATGACAAGGATACTTTAGTAAAAGAATGTTGAACAATCTTTTACTAAAGTATCATAGTTTCTGTAATGGCTAGAGCAAAGGTACTGAAAATGAGAAGTTAAGTAAGAGGGGGGAGTAGGAGACATCAGATTAGAATAAAGTGTTGTAAGTGCGCGCATACTTCGTCACTGACGATTGGGTAACCACTTAAGTTGGGAACGATAAGTAGACACATGATCATACTTACGAAGATTGAAAATGAATCGAATGCAGTTATTAAGAAGTCGATCATATTTTTCAAGAACATAATTTCAAAACAGAGCCGTTGACAATTATCGGGGTAGAGCCGTAGAGTGTCTACTTTTTTGATTATGCGATGGCTACTTATTATTATTGCCTGACACTTGGATGGATTAACAGTTAGGCCGAACCTATCGCACCAGCTCTTAATATGCCCTAGGTCCCTGTTGACCATATCCACCGCAGTGAACACACAGACAACATTCGCCTGAGCATACAACTGTAAGTCATCTGCTTATAGATGATACGCCCACTGAAGGTTGTGAGTGATAAGATTAATAAATACTGAAAATAACAATGGAGACAGACTACCGCCTTGAGGGACACCAGCATTTATGTCACACCAGCTTGATGCAGACTCACCAATGCGGACCCACTGCTGACGTCCCCAAAGATAAGTTGAGAACCAGTTCAATGCTTCGGAAGAAGTCATGGAATGGGAAAGGATAGAAAGTAGGATGTCGTGACTGATGGTATTGAAGGTGTTCGAAAAGTCAACCAAAGCCAGTACAGTGACCTTGGTGTCCTCCATGCCCGCCCTAATATCACCAGTGACCTTAAGAAAAGCGGAAAGAGAACGATTAACTTTGGTATTAAGTGCAATCGCTGGCACTGGCATGTGTGCACCTTTAATTAAGTTCAAACTTTAATATTACTATAAAAACGTTAAACGTAGGTGTTTGCATCTTATTGCTGGTGACTGTACCTAACTACGTACTCAAAATCAGCTGATAATGCTTAGCATCTAATCGCGTCCGATATATTATGTTTATGTTCACATTTGTTAATATGTGGTTAGTGTATTTGACTACATATTTACTCTCATTATCAGATTAGCTAACATTATTTTATGTAATATTATACTATGTAGTTATTTGCTATCCCTAATAAAGAGATAAAAAATCGAGATCTTGAGATCCCTTTTCCTAAATATCCATTTTTCATAATCCAACGATAACAAAGACCTTGGTAACAAGGACCTTGAAACTAGATGTTTCAATTCTTCTATAAATGGTAATGTTACTTTAAAACGCATTCAGGCTCGAAATTTTTTCTTCCTTTTTACAGCCCATCATTTCGGTATCCATCAGGGACAGAGTAAGAGTCAGGAACAAGGGAAAAAAAACAATAGATGCGGTGTCACCCCTGAGAACTAAGACAAAATGCCTTCAAACCTATAATTGTAACGGTTTTTATACCTTTACGCTGAAACACGACAGAGCACGTACTGCTGCTTGATGGCAGAAATAGGAAAAACAGAATACGTACCGATAGATTTTACAAAACGCTATAATTTACTTTAAATAAAGGAGTCAGAAAGGTTTGCCATTTAGTTAATTGAATAATCTTGAAACACTACTAAATGGTATTTCCAATATATGTTATTACCGTGTATTGGCCGTGTTAGAATATCCAGTACTCCATATCATCCCGTGGGTGTGGTAAGAGGCGACATAGAGAAACAATCAGGAGATGGGCAACAGCGTCTGCCTGATAATAACTAAAAATAAAAAACTGCGGTTGCCAACTCGCTTAAAAAGCGTGGCAACTATGGTGAATATCCCCAGGTAGGGGAGGTTTATGATCAGCAGTGGACGTTAATAGCCCGTAACGGTAACGGTTACTTCCCAAACAGCGTTGAGGGGGACTGTTAACATGATGATATAATTACCTTAGTTCTTAGAAGTTTTACTACATATTTTTAGGGTCCCGTACCCGGAGGGTAACCAACTGGACCCTATTACTAAACCCCGTATCTTATGATCCAAAATAGATAGACAGCTCAAATTTACACAGAATTTATGCTGCCGCTGTAACAACAAATAGTAAAAATAAATTAAAAACTAAAGGGGGCTCCCCTACTAGAATCGTGTTTTTTTGTCTGTTTTTACTCGATCTTAATAACGGCAACAAGTAGACGTCCGAAATACTTACAGAATTTTTAGTGCTTTATTCTACATACATAGTATAAAATCCTGTACGATTGTACGGAACCGGCCTTCGTGAGCGAGTCTGACTCGCACTTGGCTGGTTTTTAACTATAAAAATCTTTAACGAACATTTTCTCTTCATTTTAATAACATGGATATATACATATTCAGAGTGTAAGAACTAATAACTTTAGGTGTTAGTACACGTTTTCCATTTCCTTTAAACCTTAAAATGAACTTGAAATATTTTAAACTCAATACACTCCATTCATGATCAAACCGTACAAAGAAGTCAATGCTTATTTCAAAGTTAACTTGATTTATTTTATTACATTGGTATCGCGCGCTAGGTAATAAACAAAACGGGCATGGTCGAAGTCTGTGACTTAATTATTATTCTGTCACTTCAGCGCAGCTAAATAAAACCTGGCTAGATTTATTGACAGTTGACAGTCCGGTAAAATTACAACACCAGAGAGGCATTCACTTACTTTAAATATGTGTTGGACCTAATTTACATTACTTCAATGAGTTGTGTAGTATTGGACCTAGCCCCTTTGCCAACATAAAGTAAATATTTACGACACTAGTTGGATGTTAGAACATCGTAAAATGGAATAACTTATGTGTGGAATAGTGAACTTTAGTTGATCTTAACCATACATACTGGCGACGACCCCGGGACTACCTGTATTTATTAGTAATAATTTGTATTATTATTACCATATTTGGTAAATGACAGAAAGGTAATATATTGACATATTGACAGCTTCTTAGCGCATTGGCTTAGTAACGAGATGCGATGCTGAGAGCCGCGGGTTCGAATCCCGCTCGAAAGAAATATTTTTAAGGCCTCAAATTATAATTCCGGGTCTGAATGTTAGCCCTTGCGAAATGTATGTAAGTACAACAACGATATTACTTACAGAAAGTCATTTATACTTTTTCATTGTTTCGAAACCTCTGTCCTGGGAAGAACCAGCCAAAACGTAGAGGGATTTTTTTGAATACTCATTTACGATAGATATAACTTCAATGTCGTTTCACGTTATTCCCAAACGCTATTATTAATAATGTATTCTTTAACAGTGTGATAACCTTTATACACAACTTCTGTTTTAAGCTTTTTGATCATTGAGCACCACTATTATATACACATATATTTTTGACAGATAAGAAGAAGTTCTGTCTATTTTGTAAGATTTTGTTGTAAAAGTATAATGCCTTATGAAGGAATTACTGACACTTTGGAGTCGAGTCACTGTTATTACTAGCTTGAGTTTATTTCTAGTATTACATCTTATATAGAACTATTTTCGGTTTACAGGCCCAAGTTAATTACATTTATTTCATTAAATTTTACTCTTAAATTATTATAATTCAAATTAAAAATAAGGTTACAAACTTGAAGGGATAAGAATATACCAAGGAACACCCGTAGATACTACCAACCCGGGAGAACCATTACCATTGTCAATATTTTTTATTTTTTTCTTTTTTCTCCCGTATTGTGTGGGCAGTTTAGGTACATGAAATTCACAAGGTAAACATTCAGGACCCTGAACATTTATTTGTAAGTCATATAAACATATGTGTGGCCGTGGAAGTCCAATTGCCGGTGCGTCCTTAATACACTACGCACTTGCAAGTGATGGCGTTGAGAACGATGTGCCGGAGCAAGTGCCAGAAGTCTGCTTTATAAATCTGCGACGAGTCGAGATGAAGACAAGTTGGACTGGCTTGCAGGAACTGAAGACTGCAGAAGACGATTCGCAGGATCTAATGGAAGGGTTTCTTGAGGATAATGACGAAGGCTTGAAGTTGTAGTTTCCGAAGGTTGTTGGTTGCGTGTCCAGACCACGTCGGTTTGTCACCTTTGTGGCCGTCGAAGGATAAAAGCAGATCTCCCGCCGGGTAATCTAAAAAAATCTGCCCGAGGAGCAGCCATCTCTCCGTGTGATAATTCGGAACTATTCCATAGATACTGTTTTTACTTCGAAACTTCAATAGCGCGATTTAGGCTTGGAAGTGTTTTGCTTGTGGCGCAACGACAGCGCCGCTGAATATGCTACGTTCAGGATTCAAACGCCGGCCCTCAGCGTTGCGACTCATAGCTAAGCCACTGCGCCACCGAGCCGTAGTTAACTGTTAGAGTCATAATAAAAAGTGGACTTTTATGAGCGGATGATGAAGACAAACAACAACAACACAAATGCAGATCCCTCGCCCACCCAGCACTCCGATCCGATATATGTATACCCGATAGTTACAAAGTTAGTCAAAAATCGTAATACAAAGCAACAGCAAATAAAAAAGGTTGGGTAAACAAACTTAATGGTTAAAAAAGTAATTAAAAAACCTGACAGCGTTAAAAACTTTACTGAAAACATACCTTCCCTTTCCCTTTTTTTTATTTGCAGATGCAATATACAAATGTAATATAACTTTGTCATTACAAGACAAATCTGACGATACCTAGTATGTTAAAATCCATGAAGCCGTTTAAAAAACAGAGCGTGCTAAAGAAATAGACATACATATTCTCGAAAAACTTTACTCTCCTTCTGGTGTAGTCAGGTAAAATACTGATGGTGTCTTATCTAAGATATATTTGAAGGACGCTGTACCATTTACCAAGAAAAACTAGTAAAGTCTGTGTACAATTCGTAGATGACATCAGGCGCTTACAACGCGCGGGATCAGCAGTCACTAAATTTTATCGGAGCCTTCTACGATCGCCGTCGAAACCAGAAACAGCGTACTCCCGAAGCCGCGCCGTCTTTGTTGCTATAACTCAACTCGATAACGCACCAAGTCCAGCCGAGCTGTTAACGACAAATAACGAAGATAAGGTAACGGCCGTCTAAACGACCCTATCTGACGTATGATAATATTTTATAATTATTTACATGTTATAATCAGATGCAGCGCGGCTCGTGCATCTCGTATCTGTATCTTGTCGCGTTTTCTTTTTTTAATTATTTATTTTGACCTTACACTCTTTAACCTTACAGGTAACGTTTAGTTTTATCGATATTACGAAATTGTTAGACATAAAACGAGGTACTAAAACATTTTATTACTTAGAATTACATACACGAGTTAAAATTTACAATTATTTTATACATTATATTAACTCACAAATGTCGCACTAATATAAACTTCTAATGGTCTTTGTAACAGTTTCTCACTATATAATATTTTATATTAATATAAAATATTACAGAGATACGTTACATAATATGTCCCAGTTCCATTTTATTCAATTATCACTAGAATTTTTTTAAGTAATAAATTGTCAATCCAAACTTACAATTCAATGCTCACCGCAGCTGTCTCATTATTTTTTTTTATTTTTTTCTATAGGTGCCATCCATATTTTCCGTATAATTATTTACATCTAACATTAACTAATATACCATTTAGTATTTTAATGACATTACCTAATTCTACAAGTGTCACATACATCAAAGTCAATAGCTGCACATGAACCAGGCGTTTGGCAATGTCGTTGCATGTAGCGTAGTAAGTAACAGGTATTTATACGATATGAACTGAATTTTTTCTCTGGGTCTCATTGCTAGTCCATTTATAACTTATGTATATGAATCTGTCTAACGTTCTCTATCCTCTTTTGCCTAGCATACCGTCGGGGTAGAGACCGCCGTTTTTTTATAGTGGAGGGGGCAAACGAGCATACGGTTCACCTGATGTTAAGTGACTACCGCCGCCCATGAACATCCGCAACATCAGAGGAATTGCAGGTGCATTGCCGGCCATTTAGAAAGGAGTAAGCTCTTTTCTCGAAGGTCCTCAGGTCGTATCGGTACCGGAAAAATGGTGGTAAACTATTCCACAGAGAGGTCGTACACGGAAGAAAACTCCTAGTGGAACGTACAGTGGTGGACCGCCAAGCATCCAGATGATGTAGATAGTATCGGGAGGTTTGCCGCGTAGTGCGTTCATGAAATTTGGCGGCTGGGATTAACCCGAACAATTCCTCAGAGCACTCTTCGTGATAGATGCGATCAAATACGCAAAGAGATGCAACAAATCTTCGCAGCGCCAGTGAATCTAGCCGATCGTAAAGCACTCGGTCGTCGCCGATTCGAGCCGTTCTGCGCTGGATGCGGTCAATTGGAAGGAGTTGGCACTGGGGAGCCCCAGCCCAGAGATGGGAACAGTATCCCATGTGTGACCGAACCTGCGCCTTTTAAAGTTGCAGGAAGTGTACCGGCATGAAATACTGTCTCGCTCTGCTGATCACGCCAAGCTTTTTGGAGGCCAATTTGGCCTCCTCTTCCAAGTGGCCTTGAAACTGAGGAGAGTGTTTCTACCTTTGACCGTTTCTACCAGAATAGCAGTAAATTCACTGCTGCATTAAGATCGAAAAGTAAGAGAGCCAGAAAAATTACAGGTTTTAAGGTATTCCATCCTTGCCCTGAGATGTCATATCCGTATTGAAATGTAACCACCATGTCCATGGGCTGATAACCATTTACCACCAGGTGTAGTATATCATTTATAACTTATGCTTCTTCTTCATCATCAGCCCGCGAAAGTACACCGCTGCTCATTTCTTTTATAGAATAAGAGTCACAAACGGCACACAGGCCACCTGGCGGTGAGTGAATGCTGTGACCCATCGATATCTACGTTTATCCTCAAAATGCAGATGCGTGGTCACCCCTCCGCCTCGTTTCCAGTAAAAAGGTTTCTCGGTTCTCTACACTCACCATACGAAACAGTGCAGCATTAACCTGCTGTTTTACGCTGGTATTCTGTAAGAGCGTGGTCCTACCCCGGTCGAGCGAAACCATTTATGCCACAGCCATAATTTAGCAACAGCGTAGCTCTACCGCGTATGGACTTCTACTGTTAGGTGAGCTCGACATTACTTAACATTAAACTTATACCACCCCATAGAAAAAATACCCACTAAAATTTAATGTATGGAATTCGACAGCAAATGTCAAACTTCGCGAAGACTGTGGCACCGAGTCTAAAGGACCTCTTTGGTGACAAAGGCTCTTCTTTAAATACTATCTACTAATACTACCAATACTGTTGATAACCATATTTTGTTAAAAGACCGGGGAAACCTTTTAAAATTTCAAACAACAAATTAACCTAGGTTTAGTAGATCAGCGTGGTGTTTATGCAAATTTTTTAATATATCAATTTCTGCTTATGATCAATTTGACACATTTTCGGAGACTTTTTACTGGAAGTGGATTCAAAAGGTTGACTAAGTAAGGAAAAGTAAAATTTTAATTGCTATTTTAAGTGTTATAACCTTTTGAAGTGTTCAAATGTGTATATATCGTGTTCTTCCAGATCAATTAATAAAATATTTCGAGGACATGTCGTGTGCGCCAACAAGCATTGCGATAACGTAACGAACTCCATGTCCTCTTAGAATTGAAAAATTTGTTTCAAACATTGTTTAATAAACTTTTTTTCACCATTAAGATTTTTTTTATAGAATAAGGGTGACAAACGAGCACACAGTCCACCTGATCGTAAGCGGATGCTGTGACCCATAGACATCTACATTTATCTTCAATTACGAATCAAAATGCAGATGCGTTGCCAGCCCTGAGGACTGAGATGGAATGCCTCGGTTTCAATAAAAAGTGTCTCCGGTTCTCTACACTCATCATACGAAACACAGCAGCATTAAGCTTCTATTTTACGCTCGTATTCTGTGAGAACGTGGTCCTACCCCGGTCCAGCCGACCCATTCGTGCTGCAACTACAATATAGCTGCAGCGTGGTTCTACAACGTAAACATTAGGAATAAATTTAAACCTCTAATCCACAGATTAACAAATTACAACGGCCCTGAATTTTTTGCAATGAATCATTAAATTTCTACAACATTATAATTAGGAAATGGTAGGTTCCCGAGCCAAAGCTCGTCAGTACTTTCAAGTTATCATTATTTTGAATTCTCACACACGGAGTGACTTTTATCGGATAAAGAAACAACAAAAATATTTTACTATTTTAGTGGTAAAAATATAAGCTAGCCGCCTGATGATATTTTTATCGGTCATTACTTTTTTCAATAGACTTTGCTACGACCGCCAGTATTTGCATAAATTAACGTATTAAAAACGATCAGGATTACGCACGGTAAACGGCCGCTTAGAAAGTTTCGATTTAATATTTTAATTGAATGAGTTTATTTAATAGCTTATTTTCATCAAATGTTAAATTCAACTTTGAAATATATTTGTTACTTTGATTAATTGTTATTAATATCAATCTATATCATATCAAGATCACAATAAAATTGTTCTAAGTGGATCAAACTTTCCGCGAAATAATACTAAACTGCATTCACCAGTAATAATTATCCTCATTTTTTTATAGGATAAGGGTAACAAACGAACACACAGTCCACCTGATGGTAAATGGAGGTTAAGATTTCGCACTAACGATCAAAAACTGATCGTGAGTGCGAACTAGATGAGTATGATGGTATCACCTAGCTGATGGTGGACTCCGAAGGTGGGTATAGGATCTCAGTGAGCCACTACATAGGACGATCGTGCTTGAACTCATTTGAAAGGGCACATACAGACCTAGGTGACTAATATGATCTCACCTTTTTGATGGTGCAGTACGAAGGTGGATACAGGATCTCAGTGGCGCCACCAGATAGGATGATCGTGTTTGAACTCATTTGAAAGAGCACATAAAGACCTAGGTGACTATTATAATCTCATCTTTCTGATGGTGCAACACGAAGGTGGATAAAGGATCTCAGTAACGCCACTAGCTAGGACGATCGTGCTTGAACTCATTTGAAAGGGCACATAAAGACCTAGGTGACTATTATGATATCACCTTTTTTTATAGTGCAACACGAAGGTGGATATAAGATCTCAGTGACGCCACTGGATAGGACGATCGTGCTTGAATTCATTTGAAAGAGCACATAAAGACCTAGGTGACTACTATTATCTCTCCTTTCTGATGTTGCACAACGAAGGTGGATATAGGATCTCAGTGACGCCACTAGATAGGACAATCGTGTTTGCACCTCATTTGAAAGGGCTCATGAAGACCTGTAGGTGACTGTTATGATCTCATCTTTGTGATGGTTTAGTTTAAAGGTGTGTATAGGATTTCAGTGACAGCACTATTTTATATTTTTATTATTATTAATTTATAGGAGTCACACAATATTATCTGTGACACTAGGAAAAATTGTATGCCCCCGAAGGGGGAGAAAACATAAGAAAAATTAATAAAACTAAACTAAACATAGTGTGCAATGTCTTATGTAACTTAATACAATACGGGAAATTTATTATTTTATAAAACTCAACATATTTGATTATCAAACAAATCAAATAATAATTTTTTAATTAATTCTCTTCTTCGTTTTCCTTTCTTTTTTTTAAAAACATTACCTCCACATTAGTGGAAGCAGTTTACAAACATAATTTGCACAAGGACAAAAATCGAGACACGGAACAATTATTTGTAGACCATACAAATACTTGTTCCGTGCGGGATTCAAACCCGCAGCTCCCAGCACAGCAACTCATCGCTAAGCCACTGCGCCACGGAGCATGTTTATAAATTTTATTACTTTCGTACAATCTTATGCTGGGGCCACACTAACGAGAAGTGCCGTTAATTATCGCGTTGATGGACGTTGAATGTAGATATGGCCAGGACTTAACGCGTTAATTTGACAATGACATGAACAATGCCGTTTGCCGTTTGGCGGTAACTCAAGTAGCGTTGGCCACACTACGTTTGTCTGACTGTGTACGATGAGCACAACAAGGTCACATGTATGGCTATGATGGAGCGGAATTATAAAAAAGTTATTACGTTTCTTAAGATTCTGCAAACGGAGCCATGTTTGTGGGATCCGAGACTCAAAAGTTTTAAGAATCGTACAGCGCAAAATAATACTTTGCGACGAATTATCCAATTATTATCTTTTAATACAACTATCGAAGAATTAGAAAAGCGAAGGAAAACCTAATAGGTTTTTATAGAACCATTTTTAATAAATAAATATATAATAAACGCCAAATCTAACGCCGTTCAAACATATTGAAATTTAATGACGTGGAGCGTTCAAGTGTAGCCAATTTTATCACGTTAAATTTAAAGCAATACTGCGTCTATAAGCATTGACGTTTCCCGTTAGTGTGGCACCAGCGTTAGCGCGTTCGCTCGATGCTCGACGCGGGGGCGGGGCGACACCCATGGCCGCGCGGCGGACTAAGCGTTAAAATGTGAATATCGACAGTCGATATTTTTTTCAATAAAACGTTTTAATTTTTTATTTTGTGGCGTAAAACGTTAATCTACTACTACGCAATCTTCTGTACTTATTTTATTTTTATAAATTTTTCCTCAGTTTATTTATTTGCTTATTATCTTAAAAAGAAATGTAATTTGGTATAGTATATCTCTGTGGTATTCAGATTACTATAATCTACGATACTTATAATTATTTTACTAACTGTGTGTTTCGGCGGGAACTTGACCGTCGACGGATTTTTGCTTCTGTTTTATCGCTTAAGCAATGGTTTGAAATGGATTTTGATATTGGAAAAGTGATGCGATTTTGTGATTTATGTGTCTGCGCGTGTGAACTATTAGAGAAAACGACGAAACAAACGGTTCGATGTTAATATAAACCTCAAGTTATTTTGATCGTTTAGGCGTCTTATGAACTTGGGTTACTGTCGTCATCGACTGTCTACTGGGTATACGGTTTACTCCCGTTCTATCTAAATAGCTGTTAAATATTTGATTTCTTCAGCTACATCTGTGCACCTGTGCTTCTAAACATATTTAACAGCAGAACATATAAAACAACGAGTATTTTTGAAAACTCTTACGGAAAAATATTGG
>DWHP01000434.1:0-20133 GCA_018247895.1 Parnassius honrathi
CACACACACACACACACACACACACACACACAAAGCTGTCTTGGTTATAAATTTTATATTGGCTATAAAATGACCGTATAGATAAAATATTATATTCATTTATTGACTGTAAACTGTCGTCATAATATTACGGTTATGATGATATACCGCATGATGTATGCAATATTATCATTATTATACGAAAAGTACGTACTAGTTATACGAATAGTAAACTATTCGAAAATCCAACAAAAAAAAATTAAAAACTCAGAAAAGTTTATGAGATGCATTCTTAAATCTTCTTACTATGCTCTCATAAACAACATTTCTATGATGGAGTACCAGGCAGAACGATAACTTAAAGTCCACGCACGTTTTAGAACGGATGTATACGAATACTAACAGAATTTGCCTCACCGAGACCATAACTCAAAGTAATTCTCCCTGAAAACTGAATAAAGGAACTGGGAAGTCTAAACATCACTTAAAATGCGAGAAATTTGAAAATAGACCGAAAATAGTTTCAATGCCGCAGAATTGAAGCATTTAAAAATATATTTGTATACGCAATACACATTATACACGTTTTAAAACGCAAAATGAAGCTAAACCCGGCATCGAGTGAATACTTTTAATAGATACGCACTGTAATGATGAAATAGAAGATCAAACGATTTATTTACATTCCTGCGGAACATGAAGGTAATTCAGAACTAAAACCGTCGAACTTAATGTCTGGTTAAGAAATGCTGTGTAACTGATTCACAACAGAGAATCCGAAAACGATTTTAACGTTATTATATTTTAAAAAATGTAATATGTAAAATCTAGCAATAACATCTATACACAATATTTCTAATACTTAAGGCAATTTAAAAACTATTTCAAATGTTTAGCGAATTATTGAACGAATATGTGCCAAAACAAAGGACGAAATACTTATCGCGACAAAAACTTGTTCGCGATGTAAAACTGAATGTTATTTTACTGGACAGTACGATAGATACACAGACATATCAAATTTTATTTACGATCGTTGATACACTACAAATGGTGGATGTAAAAAGCGGTCTCGTAAGCAATGTGAATTCATTCGTACATTTAACGACATTATTACAGGATAAGGTGTGTCTTGCTCGGCACACAGACAGGATAAAAAAGGAGCAAGCACATCGGTTTCCGAAACAAAAACCACACTTCCTCGCGGGTTTACTTCTAAGAACTAATGAAAGGTACGTAAATAGTCCCCTGGTCGGACGGAACAGCGCGTCGGCGCCAAAATGCAACCACTGATGGACCAGTGATTGATTGCAGTGACATTGTACAAACAAGATAAAAGAATTCACTATTTTAATTCTCATAAACGATGTAAAACTCAAATTTATCGTGAATTTACTGAAAAAATATTTTGTACTTATTCGCAAAGCCATCGTAATATTTTAAGGCATTCACTTATTGAAAATGCTGTTAGCAGATACGTCTGTCTAAAGGCGGAGACACAGATGCAGTTTCATTGTAGCACTGGAATGCTTATAGGATATAAAAAATACGAGAAAAACACTTTTATTATACCCATCGTTCCAATAATAAAAAATCTAATAGTCACACTTCATTTTCCCAAACGGCAGCTAATGAAATAAACAGCGGCGGTAAAAGTGGCCCGTAATTCTATTCTTAACCAATTTGTCATATAGTTTAAACAGAAACAGAGCTTACAGTAGAGCAACGGTTTATATCGAATTAACAAATAAAACTGCTAAAGAATTTGTTTTCATTCGTATACTTACCATCATTTTCAAATAGTTAATTGATATTATACACAAAAAAAGCAAAACTTCTAGTCAAAATCTAGTTTGTCTAGATGAATATTTTATGCGTATTTTATATTTGACTAGTGATCCGCCCCGGATCCGCATAGGTGATTTCTGTATCTCGATCCATCTAGGGACCCAGTCCAGTAACAAATTTCATCAAAATCGGTTGGATGGTTTCAAAGTCTATAACGCACATACGTAGAAACATTTTTGGTGTGTCATATATTATGTTGTAAAATAATTAGACAAACCGAATTTCCCGCAAAAATCTAGGGATATCGCAAAAACACGGATAATAGACGATTGGTCGAATCTGTTCTAAAACCGAATCAGCACGCCCCGACTCCACGTAGTCTTGTCTGCCCTACCCCTAGAGTGTGTTTGTAAAGCCGTAGACGCCGAGGAAGATCAACCCCCGCCCGCCGTAGTAAATTGCAGGCGCCTGTGCGAGCCGTAGCGGCTGAAGCTGGTCGTCAAGGGCGCCAATACGCCAAAGCTACGGAGGTGAAAACGGGTGCCTGCGATTTGCTACGCAAGGGCGAAAGGGCTGCGCTTCCTGCAGCGCTGAAGCTGTTAAAGAAGTAACTTTGGATCTACATTCCCGTGTAAAAAGTGAGGTTATGATTTTACAAAAAAATAGTTACTCATGAACTATATGCCTATAAACCAAGATCAAGCCAATCAGAGTTAAGTATATTCAAAGTTGCAAAACCCCTAATCTTCTTTCAGTAAGATTGAGAAATGTCATAGCCATTGTCTAACTACCCGTGTTTTCGCGATATCCCTAGATTTTTGCGGAAAATTTGGTTTACCTAATGATTTTACGACTACGACATATACATAGATTAGCCATTAATTAAGAACGTTAAATATAGCTTGATCCGTTTGAACGCATGCAAATTGACACACAAATTGGTACTTTACCCTACCAAGCGTTACGATTAAGACCAATCCTCTATAAAATATGAGAGATCCAAGTCCAGGCATGAATTTTACAAGCTGATGAAGAGAATTTATTTGTGCAAGTACTTGCATAAATAGCATTACGGCCTTAACCCCTAACACTCAATTCCAACTTTCGATTCAGCGTCAACGAGCTGTCAGCTCGTCGTGCACTACACGGTGGACCTAGCGTTCACTAGTAGCAGTAGGCTTGCGAGTAGACAATGCGTCGTTAACAATTCAACAATTCGGCATCCACTATTATACCTACAACGTCTCAGTTTTTAACTGAATCTCACCCAATGGAACGCAACGCGTTACCAGCGAAGCCAACGCGATGCCTATGAATTGAAAACACAGGCCCAACGAGTGGTAAATGGGTTGTAGGTGGTCAAATTTGTAAGACGCGTGGGCAACGCGCGTTCCACTCGTCGTATACTACTTTCACAAACAAAGTACTATTTACAAATGATTTTCAACGTTATTTAAGCGTTGGTATATAGATCATCATTTTATGCAAATAGCCCGATTCTCGTTAGCTCTGTTTGTAATTTTAAGAACTTTTTACTATGAATAATCCAAGTGTTTCTTTTAAATTAAGATATTGTTCATTACTTACTAAATCCATATCTTCCGAATTAGATGAACTGACATAGGGATGTTTTCTATGTAAGTTAGGAGTACTTGCAAAAATATCCGTTATCTGAGGGATACTCATTACGTATAATACCCACTAATGGGTTTTCGGCACTTGAAAACTAGCCAGAAACGATAAAACGTGCATCTGGTTACTCACGAGTGTTTCAATTGATATATTGCTACACTTTAATGCTTTTAGTGCCAAAATGAGCTAAACACTTCCGACTGCGCGTTCGTTTTTGGTCAGATTATCAATTTGCTCACAGTGACCGTAACATATTTGTTACGCCTCCCCCTTTGAAGTATAGTTTATTGATTTTAAAGTGTCTTGTTGCGATTTGTTCTTTGGATACCTAATTTATATACTCTTTAATGAAAAGAAATTTCCATCTAAAAATTCAATTACTTACTTATTATGGCATACTTTTGTCAGTTGATATTTTTGGTTTAGAGTTTTTCTGTCATATATAAAGAAATACAGGCTTCTAAGAATTAAGTTTAAAAATTTCCATATCTTGCAACACCGTGGGTTACAAATTGTTCATATGTGACCGAGTTGTGCAATCTGAAGATGCAACTATTGACCCACCTTACCTAATACCTATTACTACTCAACGTGGGCTTCATTGTAAACATTTTCATGATTAACGAATTAATTATTAAACATGTCGAAAAACAAGTATCATTAATGTTTCTTTAAACAGTAGTCGAAGCAAAAGTTTTACACGTTCTATTTTATAAATTTATAACATCGAAATGTATATGGGTATAAGAATACTAAACAATAAAATAAAAGTGAAAAAAACTTTTGTAAAAGGACAATTAATAAATATGAGAGATTTGAATAAAAAAAACCTTCTCAATCCAGTGTCAAAGAAGATCCATATTTAAAATTAAAAATTTGTGACTAAGAATCGAAGCAAACACAATGGGCACATCCTAACAAATGATATACCCACTCGTTTTGCAAAAGGATTATAATAATGTATAGATTTATATGGATTCATATACCAAGGAGTAGCGGTGTAAGAATATCCACTAGTCCCATACCATTCCGTGGGTGTAGTAAGAAGCGACAGAGGGAAACAAATCAGGAGCTGGATAGCAGCGTCTTCCTAATAACGACTAAAAACAAAAAGACTGTGGGAGCCAACCCGCTCGCCAAGCGAAGCCTATATTCAGCAGTGGACTTCCTTCAATAGGCTTTAACGATATAATGAACTTTATAATGAATGCCAATGAATTTTATAGAAACATTCTATAAAGTAAAATTAACCTCTCTCATGATACAGCAGACGAAAGATTTTACACACTGCACTACTTTCGATGTGTTATGAAGATTTAGGAAAATGGCAAATAAATTGCGGGACTTTCATTATTAATTTTGTTTTAATATAGATACTATCATATTCACAATATGATGTATACATTTCATCGTCAGGGATCAAACAGGGAGTTACAGTGATGTCTTCCTTTGCTCCTCATCACCAGCCTGTAAGATTTTGCATATTCGCACATACTTCGGACCAAATGGTGGAATTCTTGTAAGTTAGACAAGTCAACTTAATACCTAATATATCCGATAGATGGCATGAAAACCACCTTTCATAGTAAGAAACGTACTAATTACACCAATCGACGAACGTGACGACTCCTTCAAACCCTTCCCCTATATGATGAAATTGTTTTCCATTAATTATTTTCAAAAGAGTAATGAAATATATTTTCAAAAGAGTATTAATAAAATAATTACTTAGTTGTTTCACTTTTTAAAACTGAGTTAAATCGGAATCACATTTAAATGAGTAAGTCTAAAGGCAATTGGTTTCAGAACAGACTGCGTTTAACGCCGTATATTTAAATCTATCGTTATTCGATTTCTATCTATACCGATTCACAGCATATTATTTGGGCTAATTTGGAGCAGTTGTAGGCAAACTAACTTTTTTCGTGGTAGAGACATTATACAGCGTATAATGGTGTCGGTTCGACCAGGAGAATACAACGCTAGTCCAAAATACCACCATGAATTAACAGCATAGTGCCGCTGTGTCTAGAATATTTTGTGACCCTTGACATTGTAAATTTTTTTTTAAATCCCGCTGAGTTTCTTGCTGGTTCCTCCCGGGACAGAGGTTTTTTTCGAACCAGTGGTAACGTAAAATATTGACTTTCAATAAGAATTTCTGTAATCCATATTGAATAAAAAATTATTCTATTCTATTCTAATATATAAAAATACATCTCCCTAGTTGGTTACACTGGATATGAAAAGTACGATCAATAAAATTTTACGCGTCCGCGTTCCGTTCCGATACGTAATCGAATCTTTACCTACTACGTAGAAACGTTACTACAGATGTTGAAAAAGAAAGCTAAGAAAAAGCTATTAGACTAAATGCAGACACGGAAAAATGCTTTAATTGGTCGCTTTAAATGTCCAATCGAGTAAGTCTTGGAATGTGAGACAGCACGTCCATATACGGATTTCAAAGAGCAAAAAACTTGCTAATGAGCAAGAAAAACTGACTTAGATGTTATCTAACACTTTGAGTAAAAGTAGAAATGATAATATATGTAAAGATCTATATTAATAATAAAAAACGGTTTATATTATGATCCTTGAACTTTCTAGAAGTAACATTTCTGTTGAGTTATGACTTAATTTTTGTTTGGATTATTTTCTAAGTTTATACCATTATTTGCTATTTTTCGTTCCTCATTACCTACATAACTTAGAAAACAAAGGCATTGTTTAATTAAAAAGTTTCCCTTCTACTGAAACGGTTCCGCGTTGATCTCCGTGCCTTTTTATTACAACGATGCGAAAAATTAATTTCACTTCGTTTATAAATAATTTTAAATTCATAGATAGAGCATTAAACAAATCAATTATACGCTTTCTACGGAATTCCAAGAACAATTACAAAAGGTGAGGGTGCGGAAGTAATAAATAAAACGTGGGAGTGCCTAGAGATGGAATTCCCGGAGATGTGCTTTGAAACGGCCGTTAATAGGAGGAAGGGATCTGACAACTCGATGACAACGAAAGTGAGATCAGGCAATTACATTATTAGATATTTAACATGGCGATTTCAACATTGGCAGATCTCATAAACCAGTTGTATTAATTTATTCTTACGCCGATTACATAATTTCATATAGAAAAACACAAAGCCTAACAGTATCATTTTAATTAATCTTTACATTTTTTGAGTAACACAAGCCTATGAAATGTGCAATATAAAGAAAAAGCACCGTTAGTAGTCTTAAAACCATTTTCGTGATAATTGTCTCGGTTCGCGTGTTAATGTTCATTGTCCATTGACGATCACAGTATTTAAATATATTCTAAAATGCTGATCATCTATTTCTGAAACTTTTGAGATGATTTTTGTCAATCTGTTAATTTATCCTAAAGCCTATATTTTACACAGCCTTTGTGTACTTGTCATTCGTTAATGTTTGCGATTTTAGATCAAGATATAATCGGAACCATATTTTATAAAGATGTATTTTATAAGATATGACAAATCAAACACCTTGATGATTGTTTGAATCATCGTAAGACCTTCACTAATGGCCACAGTATAATAAAAACATATATGGATTTATAGACTGTGCTACTGGCACTAGTCCGACCCCAGTTGGAACGATAAATATATATTTTAACGGCGCAATATGGCGATGGTAATTTTACTTTTTACTTAATACTACGATACTGGATAAATAATATAAAAATCATGCTAGCATATAATATTACTGATCAATATGACCGCCTATTTCTGAACACTTTTTATACGCCCATTAATCCATCCGTTCCTGACAGCAAATAACGCTAAACTACAGCCCACAGCGGCATAAGAATAATACACTTTCTTCTATTGAAAGGAACATCCACCCACGATTGTATTGACACGAATCATACCGGTTTTAAAACGTAAAGTGGCGATTTCCGAGTTTTGCATGTTACACAACTGTTGGAAAAAGATTAACAGTGATGTTTATTGCCTTCCGTCCGTTTTTTCGCGAGCGTTCGTGCGTATGCAAATTGTACGAAATAGAAACAGTTCAGAATTGCAATGTAATTAATACGGTCGAATTTCGAACACAGCAACGACTTTTTATTTACAGTTACCTATTTAAAATCTTCTAAGATTATTCAACTCAAAATCACAAACAGATTAGCTACACAGAATAAATTTAAATAATTTTAAATAATAATTATAGTCATTATGATTGAATATACGTTATTATATTTACGTAATGTCGGCCTTTTTCCGGGTTTCACCATTTAATGGTTGATTTATATGGTTTAGTTGACATTTTACCGTAATTTATGATTACACCTCGTAACTGTAATCACTCGCAAAATTTTAATATGAGTCTTATTTTGTTTCGAAAAAAAGTGGATATGTTAAAATTATTTCATAAAATAATTTTTTTTTAAATTACTGAATAAATATGACCAAAAATACCAAAGTTTAAAGATTTATTGACTTTCATACATGCACTGTTTTACATTTTTACACTGTGATCAGTTTACCATACCACTACGGATATGATACCCAGTCGGAGTACATTACATAAAAACTCAAACTGATACTTTCCGTTTTGTAAATATTCCGACGACTTTGCTATTACACAATACAAATTAGCTTCCCCCGACCTAATCACATGAGCGTAAAATTTATCGTACAAGGGACGGATGAATTGCCTCTGAATTTACGTGTACGTCCCCCTTGAATTTTTTTTAAATATAGAATCGAGGTCAAAAACGAGCACACAGTCCACCTGATGGTAAGTGGATGCTGTGGCCCATAGACGAAACAAAACGCAGAATCGTCGTCACCCCTGAGGACTAAGATGGAATGACTTGTTTCCAGTAAAAAATTGTCTCCGAATCTCTACACTCATCATACGAAACACAGCAGTATTAAGCTGCTACTTTACGCTGTTATGCTGTGAGCGCGTGGTCCTTCCTTGGTCGAGCCGACCCATTCGTGGTTTAAGAAGAAATGCCTCATTACCCAAAAAAAGGGTCTCCGATTCTCTCGATCCAACAAAACGAAGCATTATTATTCTGCTGTTTTACACTGGTAATTAGTGTCTACGCTGGTCGAGTCGACCCATTCGTGCTGCATAAGATAACTGCAGCGTGGCTCTACTACGTAAAAAAAATTCTTAATAGATTATCAAAATCTCAAATTTTCAGACTTCTGGAAATGGGTGAAATCTGAATCATAAAATGCTATTACGTTCATTCATTATATTAGACACGGGACAAGTTTTCGGTTTGGATTCGGTACTCGGCGGGTTCGGCCTTTTTTTAGGGTTCGGCCGAACACCGAGTATTAACGACCGAGTACCGAGTACTACTCGGCCTTAATCCAGAGAAAAATAAAGACAAAAATCTAGTTTTTATCATTATTATTATGTGAGACATATTAAAACATCAGGAACATGAGAAACAGCAGAAATAATGAGAACGTACATAAGAATCTATAATTGTAATTATTATGACTAATATTTTAAATTGAAAAGAGGAAGATTATGACGCAAAAACACTAGTTTTGGGCCCTATTTGGGTCTAATTTGCTTCATATATTAAGCCCGCCTTTGAAAAAAGCCTCTGCTGCAGCAGAATTCTATAGACCAATAGACCAAATAACAATAAAAATCATCTCGGGAATAAAAACAATTTTGGACAAGCTATTGCTTCAATTTTTTTTTGAAGATAGTTAAATTGAATTTTTCTAATATTACTGGGGATTTTATTACATACTTTTATACACATATTGGGACAACTACTCTGATAAAAGACAGTATTACACTTTCTGAAATTTTTGACGTTGTTACATCTCTATACGGAAATGTTTTATCTGTATAATTATCAATACATCTCTGAAATAAATGTGGATATTCGTTCTAATTTCATACACTTACATGCTACACAGTGTTATAAGTTTTAACTGTTTGGAAAGTGTTTTACAAGAATCAAACCTAGGCCTGTGTTCAGCAGTGGACTTTTATAGGCTGCAATGGATGGATGGATGATTTTTAAACCACTGTTTGCTTATTAAAGAATTTGTGTTAACTATGTAGGTAATTAATAAGAAAATAGAAACTTTGAAAAGTTTAAACATTCGCAAGTATAAAAATTAAATAAGGATATAGTACTCTTGCGGCTCCTTTATTTTAGCATCTAAATTAATTGCCAAAAAGATGAAACAATAAAAATGTTCACTATGCCAAGATTATGGATCATAAAAAAATTCCGCTTGGTTTCTTGATGGTTCTTCCCAGGACGAAGGTATTTTACCAACCAATGGTAAAAAGGACTTTCAATACGTATTATGTAATAATCTACACATGTTATTGCTTTTCGTCTATCGTTCTCTTATTTCCTAACATAGCATTGAAAAATGTCCGGAATATCACGATCCAAGCCCACGCATTTTATTAACATCCATTACGATAACAGACGTGAATTAGTTTATCAGTGAGACAAAACTAAACATATTCCCTAATAAAACAACACGATAAAAATAGGTTTAGTGTAGGCTAATATTTCTTTGACTTCATTCATACTAAGGCCTCGAACAACGCTGAAATTACATTAAGTAGGTTAAAATTAACAATTCTATAATAGGTGTCATCTTTGTCGAGGCGCTCTTCCCTTGAGCTACATCTCTCCAAAATCTTACGACTGGAGGTGAATGGCTAAACAACCATTAAAAATTTCCAAATCAGAGATTACCAGTCTTGTGACTGAAAGCAGTGTCTAAGGTGCGAACCCTCCCACCTTAGAAGAGCTATATTCCCCAAGAGTGCACTTAAATTGGTGCTGTGCTGTAATGTTGATGACAATAACGTTATTGGCCAACAATGATAGGCCCTTTTTTGTTCCATTGCTAGTACTGACATCAATTACTTAATAACCTTTTCATCCTGCCTTAAGAGGATAAGTGTCATAATAAGTATTACAATAACTCTACCACAACTTTACTGCTTACAATATTTAGATGCGTGACTTATTTTATACCAGCGTCCCGCCCCGTATTTGCCAGGATACGATCTGTTAATGTAGCTTTATTAAGTTTTTTTTTTTAAATAATCATCAATGACCATTTATTTTATCAATTTTACCATTTCACAATAAAATTCTAGTAAACTTTTCGGATAAAATATAGCTTGAACTCTACCTGTTCGTGATGACTAACCTTGCTCTCTACCTGTTCATGAAGTATCATCACAATCAGTCAGCCAGTTTGAAGATTAGCCCGGATGGACAGAGACAAATATTTTAAAAATGATTATTCATCTGTTAATGACATGTGAACGCAAACCCTTTTAGTTTAATTTATTTCTTAAATACTAATATCAGTTGTTTTGATATTAATGACAGAAACTTTAATTATATTTATATGTATATCGACTTAATCTGTTAGCATAATTTCTATCATTGCTAATGTATCATATCTAAATCAATTCAATTTAAATTATTATAAAAATGAATTGAATAAGTAATCACTACCCGCTTTAATATCAAACACACGACGATAATAATAGACCTGAATTCACACCAGTTGAAGTCTCAAGGAAGAGACGGCAAATTTCTGTCCAAACATTGGATCAAAGTCGCAAACATAAAACAAAAATGGAATAATCGGAACATTGAGTTAATGGGCCGAATACCACCCACTGTGGTCAGGCATCGTTTACCAATCCAAAGCGGCGTTTCCGTTCAGTGACGGACACTGTGATGCGCACGCTTTTAAGCCGACAAGCACTCAAACACAATTGTTTGCTATTCGATTGCTCTCGCTGATGCTGCGATTTTATTTTTTGGGCCATTACTGCATTGGAGAATGTTTAACGTCAGCGCAACACTGCACAAGCTGTACATTAGCTTTTTATGTCTATTTAGAATTCGGTTGTGGACAGAATTGTTACTGTCGAACGCATATTGCTGAGATAGTATTTCACGAATGTTTTCGACGTTTCTAAAATGAATATATATAATATATACTTACTAAAATATGTAATTATTCTATATGTCATATAAATTTTTGTTCAGACCAACTAATGAAATTTTAGTTGTATTAGATATGTTACTTCGATGTAAAAACCTGCAATGTAGCAGCGCATGTTTGTTCATGACACTTGTATAACCTTATTGAACTTTTGTTCTGGTTGTACTCCGTGCTAGTGGCGTAAGAGAATCTATCACCGTTTTTCGTCCCTTTGAGAAATGTCAAGAAAATCTTTTGGACATAGTATGTTGAATATATGAAATACACGTACAATGCGACGTAAGAATGTATCAAACTTCCTCAATATTCCCACCTCATTAAGATATGAAATTTTTTCTTAAAAATTTACCACGTGCTTGGCGGTAAAGTAAAACAATGTGAGGAAACCTGCATGCTAATGAATAATAATATTTCGAGAATATGATGTGAAGTCCTCAAACACACATTGGATTAATGACTCAACTCTCAGAAACGAGAGGTCTGAAGTCTGAACCCAGGAGAGGGAGAGATGTAAATGTTTTATATTCTGTTGGTTTTATTAATCATTTACATTGACGTGATAATAGTATGTACTCATTTTCATTTAATTGACATTTTAGTATGATGTCATAGTATGTACTCATTTTCATTTAATTGACATTATATTATGTGTTAAGACGTATGTAACTCACATGAAGTTTACATAATCACCTGTCTAAGAAACCAATTAAGTAACTATGTTTCTCATTTGTGTTATCTACACGGTATAATTAAAGAAATTTACAAAGAGATAACATAAATAGCTACCAATATTTTAATGACTGTTTTAGAATAAAAGTATAAAACGATTTACTAAAGTTTTATAACGTTAAGAAATAAAATTATATTAAAATCCGGTAACAAAGAAAACGCGTTATCCCTCTAATCGCTGTTCTGCTTCTTCATTTTCTTCTCCTTTCATTACGTTACCTTTCTACAATTTCTAAATATCAAGTAACATAACGAAATATTAATTTGTTAACGCACTAGTTTCACTTATTATCTTAAATGCAGCCATTCTTTAAACCAGTTTATTGTTCATTTGTAACAATGCCGTTATAAATGTTACGCCTCTATGCGATTATGCGAATTAAAACGATCTTATTTTTAGAGCACTAACTTAAAACGTTCAATTTTGGCGCATAACTATACTAAGACAAATTAATAACATTAACTAGTTTACGAAAATATAAAAAAAATTTAGATATTATAAAAAATAGGTACGAGCAAATATAAGGTTTTAGAACAACAAGGAATAAAAAAGGATAACATATTATACATCATACCTTTGGCACTATAGTATCCATTTAGTGTACCCCACTTGTATTTTAGGTCTTCTACCTCACTGCGAATATTCAATTCGCTCGAGAATATCTTCTGGTGTACCAATAAATTTTTACGATTGCTTTTTGAGTTCGGTTGGAACAGAGATATGATTTTGTTTAGTGGACTCATGATACCACAGAAAACTAGTTTACAATTACACGAAATTTCACAAGCGGCCTGAATCACATGAAATCTCTAAGATATCATTCTTCAATAACACCTCAAAATATGAATATTTTTCGACAAACAAAAAAAAATTGAAATTTGAAATTCGAACAAAAATCGGAGCGCTTCAAATGCAGTTTTTGTCGTCACTGTTCGAATGCGCGCGCGTCTGTGTCCGTCCTGCCTTCGTCTATACCTGGCGTACACTTTCTTTAGATCCAAACTTTCATTGAAAAACGTTCAACCACAACATGTTTTACATAAAGCTTCAATTTTAAGCGTTAAAATTTATCACACGTCATTATTACAGCATTTCAGTTTTCTTTTAGTCTATGAACAAGGAGGAGTGTGGTTTTACTTTTTACTTTTCACAACTCTACTTAAATACCGCGCAGATGTTGTTGTGTTGTAATTTTTTAACTTTTAACAATCTTCTCACGAAATTTAATTATTTTCATCAAGTTTCGTACATCATAATAACGCCATTATGTAAACAAAATTAACAAAAATAGTACGTAACTGAGATACCTAATTAAAATTAATTTGTATTATCATTTTCATGGCTGGCTATAAATATATAAACAAACAAAAGTAACGAAACAATGCAATTATGAGGACATTACGGTGGTGCTTTCGCTTTTCCGCAATTAATTTAAGTATAGTTCATTAATGACTGTACTGCACTCACCGACCTAGCATGGCGAATATGAAAATACAGTCCCTTCATTCAAGAAATTTATGACAGCCGATGCGACCTCAAGCCGGAAAATGTCTAGTGGGAATTAAAAAGGCTAGAAAAGTAAAGGAGGCCTAGAGTTACCTTGGAAACATTTTTATTACACTTGTATTGCTTCAAAACTATCAAAACGCATAAAAGCCAGGATTGAGATCTAAACATTGAAAACTGGAAAAATGTTTAGATCTCAAATGTTCTTTTTTAACATCTACATACGAGTATATATAAATAATCTTATAATTGTCAAAAGAATTTTTAGATTTTATTTTTATTTATAGTATTATTTAATATAATTTACGTAAAATTTTGTATATAATTTATTCATTAGTAGTAACAACGTATGCACTAAGTTTGCCATTTTAATATATTTCCTTTATAGATTCTACTGGAAGATATTTCAGCAAATTATGGAATAAGTAGAACTTTTTTACGAATTAACTATAACTATAAGAATATTTCTGTATCTTGTTGTGTGAGCATAAATAAAAAAAATGCTTACAATAAAATAATAATTAATACAGATCATGCATAAAATTTAAACACGAAATGAGAATAACAAATAAGCAACATTGTTGTGCACTGTAGGTATACGTGACCTAGAGTCGCCGAATATTGAGTAATTTTATGTATTTTGTTTACCGGGTTAATGATCTCATACAACTTACAAAATACGAATTCAGTAAGAGCATAAACGTGAACATTCAATGTCTTCATATAATGAATATGCTTACAAGAATAAAAATTTAGATGAAGGTATAAGTGATAAGATCATCCCAGGGATTATTATCAACCATGAATTCATTTATATTATAATAATATAGTTTTTCTATAACGCTAAATATTTTCTTTGTTATAAAAGCGAATACTCTGACCGATGAATGTATTACAGAATCTGTGGAGTCGAGTACCTGACTTGTTGGTGTTTGTTTTTATTCTTATACCTCTTTTTTATTAAAACTCCTACTTTTTTCCTTTTCTTTTGGTGAACATACCTACATAAAATCTTCGTAAATATACTGAGAGGCCAAAGTTAATATTTATTTCTTTTTTTTTCTACGAGACTCTTAGTTTTAGGTTATAAAAGACACTTATGGCCCTTTTTCTGTAAAATGAAAAATTCCCCATAGTAAAATAAGAAATAAAGCTATAGAAAAAAATTGAAATAAAGCTACTCTAGATTTCTAATATTCTTTAGAGTTTAGTTTTCTTGTTAGTTTAGGTATATATGCGTCGTTTTTTTTCGTACTACCAACACCAAGAATAACAGTAGAGTCGACGAGACTCAATTTTTACACATTAAAAACACATTGGTCTTCAAATTTTAAGCCTTTGGGGTTGCTTAGTTTTGTTTCCGTTGAAATGTAAACTGATTACGTTAATCCAAACATTATTCACTTCGTCAGAGTTAAAAGGTTGCCGAAATGTAAGAAATAACAGCATACTAAAATAAATTGACACTTCCATTGCTCTAAAATTAACGTGATTCGTAATAAATTTACGTGGTAGAGCCAGCATGAATGGGTTGGGCTCGGCTCGATCGAAAAAATTATGAGACCCTTTTTATTGATAAACCCTGTGCTCGTTTAGAAGCGTAGTTAACGCTGAAGTAGTAAAGGGCCGGCAATATAGCTTAAAGACCGGATAACCGACGTGAACCAAAGTGTTTAGGCAGCTGTCCAGCTAGATTTAGTAATGACGATGACGATAAACTAAACCACCAGTTCTAACAAAAATACTCATCTGACCACGACAAAATTTCGTTTACCAGTATTCGTCCCTACTCTCTACAATATCTCAAACCGATCCAACACTCGGATCTTTTACGCCAAAATTTTAATGGAATCTTTGAAAAGAACGTGAAATTATAAAAAGTAACCGGGCAACGAGCCGTTACGGTCGTCAGTTCTCGATACGGAAGAGTTGCTGTACTGTTAGCTATTTTCTAATACCTGTATACTTTACTTACTATTTTCATTTTCTTAAAAAAATGGTTTTTATTTTTAATACCACTTAAAAATAATTTACACAAATAAATAATATTGAAGTATTTGTTTTTAATGTCAAAATAACAGCTTTTTACTAAATGCATATGAAAGTATATACGGTACTTATAACAAAAACACAATTTTTATATTTTTTTGTCCGTCCGTCTGTCTGTTTGCTCCGGCTAATATTCACAATGGCAGAAGATTTTATAAAGAGTAACTTACGCTAATTTTATTTAAGAAAAAGAATTAGGGTTCTGCGCAAAAAATATTAAAAACCTAAGTTATACGCGGGCGAAGTCGCGGTAACAGCTGGTGTGTAATGAAAATAATATTAGCAAGACACTAAGAAACGAAAAATGATCATTTATACTGCAACAAATTAAGGCCAGACTTAAACTAGTACATAATAAAATTTCAAACAGTTCCATTAAAATTAACTTTTGATACATTAAAAATCAATACAAAAACTAGTTCACACAAGGTTTTCCGAGCGCAGTCGGAAAGCTATAATTTATTTTGGTGTTTACTTTTGGTTTTGTGCATTTTGCATTCATTAATCAACTATCATAACTGCATCTATATGCCGATTAAATGTTTATTTCTTACGGTAAGTAAATAGTATATTTTATACAATTATGGCCACCGGGAATAAATATTGCCTCAATAGTCCTTTTTTAGTGTAAATGTCACGGGATATATTTTTCAATTGTTAACAGATATTAATGATTTTTGTGTTTATTAAATAAGTTCGTAGGTTGTTCTTCATAAATTAAAAAAAATCAACTCATAAAGATGTTAGAGTTTTGAATGTGAGTATTAAGACGACATCCTTTTTGTTATCTTGTGATTGTGATATACCTTAGTCCACTTAAAAGACTCAGAACTTCAGTAAAAGCTGTCTTACAAAAACTAAAAAGAAAAACCCCGACCGAATTCTGCAGTTGTTATGGGGAAATTATTTTAAAAACTACTCGTAGTTATTCTTTTTCTTTTTATTATAAGTTGAATTGTTAAAATATAGTTGAAAATCAACGGTCGGTTTTATAGGATGACAAACGAGCACACAAACTGATGTTAAGTGGTTGCTGTGGCCCATAGACATCTACATCTATCGAATAAAATTGTTTATAAAATTATTATTTTTTTCATATTTAGTTCCTTTATTAGCGAGCTGAAGTTTGTGTTTGTTTCTTAGGTTGTGCGTATTTGTTCTTTTTTGTAATTGTATATTGGAGTGAATTGAGTCTGTGGTGATATTTTCGATAAAAATACATGTGTAGTATGTGTACAGCTGTGTTGTATTTAAAATGTTAGTATATTCATACACTTGTTGTGTTGCAGTAGAGTAATGATAGCGGAATAAAACATTGATTATCTTATTTTGGGTCCTTTATAGACTATTGAGATTTGTTTTAGCTGCTGATCCCCATAATATTGTATTAATATTTCACAACAAATAAAAAAACGAACAAAAATTTTCGTAATAGCTTCGTTGCTTCAAACTGTTCGTCATAGTAGCTATAGGCTTATAAGATGAAAATCATTTCCTTAATAAACAACTGTACAGCTGGCTAACGGACGCCACACACGGTCAGTTCAACTGATCGTTCCTACTGATCAGTTCAAACTACAACTGTTGATATTTTTCAAAATATCGGACTTTCGATATATGCATAAATAAACTTATATCTAAAACTCCGATATAAATATATTTATAATTATCGATATATCGAAAATCCACAATTTAAAAAAATATCAACGGTTTTAGTTTGAACCGATCAGTTGGAATGATCAGTTTAACTGACCGTGTGTGGCGTCCATTACAAGAGAACAGCGGCTAAATTAGATCATTACGCATATATCCAGAGTATTACGTTTCATGTCTTTGTACTGAAAGATCTACAGTCTTGGCAATATTTATATGTATTTAACATCAACTGACTTTATGCGTCACATCTTATAACAATACTTAATTATATTGGAAGTATAGGTAACATAAAAAAAATTTATTCCTGGGAGAGTGTTAAAATTTAAAACTCTTTTATTTGATATTTTAATGTGAAATTGGTTCACAACCTATCCAATAATGAATAATCTCAATGACTTACCTAACCTCTACAGGTCGAAGTCATGCTCGTTCTACATGCAAAATACTTTCATTTTTAGGCATTATTATATTATTATACAAAAAAAACAGGATAATGTTTCTTCTTTGCTCCCGTACTCAATGAGACTGTGATATTCTCATTAAGTCAATTCTTTTGTGCTCTACACTCTATTGTGGAAAGTTAGAATGTGTCCAAAAAGGCACATATGGCAATTCACAAAGCTGTGTTAGTCTCTACTTTAACGTATGGTAGTGAATGTTGGGTTTGGCAGAAGAAGTACGAGAGTAGAATAAACGCAAGTAGAAACGCGGTCGTTAAGGAGTATATTAGGGCTGAATCGGAGTGAGAGGGTGAGAAATTGTGTGATATAAGAAGAGTGTGATTTGCAAGACGATGTTGTGACCAGGATCAAGAAAAAACACTTCGGTGGTTTGGTCATGGAGAAAGAATGAATGAGGAAAGAGCCAGAAGTGTACGGTAGTCTGAAAGAGACGTCCTAGGCGAAAGTTTATCGGCAAATTTTATATATATTTAAAAACCAATACTACAGTTAATAGAAAACATAATTTGAATAAGCACACGCTAATTTAAGCTTGAGTGGTTAAATGAGGAGAATTCTGTGCCCAGTAGCGGCATATTATTAGGCATATGCGTCTTCAGCAGAATGTCAACGGTGCTGAACCCACTATAAAAGATAAGTCTGCATATTATTCAATCATACTATAAAACTGTATTGGAAAACACATAAGCTTATGAAAAGTATTTCTTAGTAACGTAACAAATATAGTCTTGACATGTTACAGCAAAGTTTAAAAAAATGTAACGATAATATAATAACAAAACCTGTTCCAACAAAAAAAAACAATCCCAATACTACGTCAGTCAAAAAACAGGGTAATCACTATGTAAAGCATAACTGTCTGCAAATTACATTATACAATTGCCGTGTGGTGATGGTAGGTGGTGAGAAGCTACAGAGGGACAATGAAAGAGGGCGTGAGCATCAGCATCTTCCTAATAGCATTTCATAACAGCTGAAAAAAAAATTGCGTTTGCAAGCCCGCTTGCCAAACGTGGCAACTGTGCTGAATATCGCTATGAGTCAATCTCTACAGGATGCCTATGTTTTGTAGTGGCCTTAGATAGATTGTAATGTATGAGAAAAGGTAAGCAGTCGATAAAAACCAATATTGTAACCTATTAAGTTGCTGTTTTCTAGTACTGGCTAACTTAATCTTTGATAATAGCTTGACTTGCTATTCCGAAGTTTTTAATTAATAAAATCCGTGTAGTGGCGGTGAAAGAATATCCACTACCACATACATACCATCCCGTGGGGTCGTAAGAGACGACAGAGCGAAATAAAGCAGAAGATGGACAGCAGCGTCTCACTAATAACAAACAAAAATAAAAACTGCTGTTGCCAACTCGCTTGCTAAGCGTGGCAACTGTGGCAAATATCTCCCATAAGAGGTAATTTATGGGAGAGGCCTATGTTCAGCAATGGAATTGAATAGGCTGTAACAGTCACGGAAGAAGGATAAAAATTACAGCATTGGTACTACTGCAAAGAATAACAAACGATTACTGATATTGTCACTATCGAAACACCGAGTCTTGTCAGTTGCTTTAAAAAAAACCGCCCACGAAAAACGAAAATGCTGGCATTACACACTGCGCAGAACTGTATACTACAGGAACATGGACTGGAAATTATTTTCACCATTTACAGTATTCGCCGCCGGGTCTTGCTTATACGGATACCCATATGCTTATACTTTTATTGGAATTCGGTAAAAACATTTAAAATGTTTTTTCCAAAACAATAGTTAAATGTTTGTTATAAACAGCGCCATCTATCAACTAAAACTTACAACTGATACAAGTGATGTAAAGATAAAAAGCGCCATCTACTGGATACTTGTATGTTTCAATTTTATATCACAGATGGCAGCATAATGGTAAGAGCCTATGTTCAACAGCACTTTTAAGCAGCACAAATACTCAATATTAAAGATTGTCATGTTTTATTAGTTATACGTTTAAAATATATGATTTTAGTAGGTATATGTATATCAAATATTAAATCGTAAGCAGTAGTATAGAAAATATTTTGCTATAAATTGCCATTTAAAATTGGAAACACAAACGTATTCTATATTTTCAAGATATTGTTTAAGAGGTTACTAATATCTAATCAATAAAATCCGAACAATGTCAAACTAGAAATTAATCATTTATATTTATCTGCAACTTCTTTCTGGTTTACTAATACTATATTAATAATGGCAACAATTTGAAGACTTTCAGATATTCATCACTGGATGGTGTTATGTTTATAGGTGAATTTTAAGTATATTTTATACATATTATTTATTCGTT
>DWHP01000435.1:0-20126 GCA_018247895.1 Parnassius honrathi
TAGATGTGGTTTGATTAAAGTATTATAAACTGTACGTCGAACACGGTAAGGAAGGCATCGAATACAACCGTAAAGTGAACCCAATAGAGAAGTTTCCCTTATCATGGAACACCGACATTAAACCGGAAAAAAGATGTTCCAGATCCAGATCAAGTGCAATGTCACTGATGCCATTAGCATTATACAAAACCTCGTACCAAGATTCTGGTCTCGCTACCTGAAACACAAGCGAGATGTTGCGATGGCACACTGGTAAATAGGTTAACATCGCTGAAAAATCAATCCAACTACTAGCATGCTGTCAATTCATTATAAACCTGCAATCCAAAGTTCTTATCGTAAGAGATGAAACAATGTGGAGGAGATAACGAGAAGTCAATTGTCATGCTTGTATACCACTTTAGGTTTCAGTACCTTGGCGAGGCAATCTCAGACAAAAGTTTTCGTGCTTAGTGAACACCTGATCATAAAAGCTGCTTGCTAAATCCCCGGGAAGTCCATCGACATCTAGGTGGAAGAATCACGATAGAAAAGCTACACCAAAATGACGAGGCTAGAAACGACGAGGTTGCAGACACAAGCGCTTTGTATTAGTCGAGATCGGATTCAATTTACGGTGGCAAGGGGGAAGACGTATTCTACATGATCAAAATCCTCTTTACGGGGTCCGAAACTGCTTGGACCGCACCAAAAGTAGAAACCGTCATATACTCGGTGATCATGTAATTTACCTTTGGTTTATATTACATATCAGGCGATTGAAGGTTTTTCTTCATAAATTTTTATTATATTGGTACACAGGTGACAATTTTTTTTAATATATTTTAGGAAATTTCGTTCACAATCTATCGGATGCATTGAACGCTCGACGAATTTCACCAAAACGGCGACTACGAAAATGCAAATAGAACTGATTGGCCCTCTACGTACTCAGAGCCGCACCTGTCTTTGCAATATACATTTTCACTAACACCTGATTTCAGAAACTGCTGTATTTGTGCTTTCAATGAGACCTATTTACGATTTAAAGTGGGATTTATTGTAACAAACTGCTAACAACACAATATATATGGGTATAGTATATGAAATTGTCGTAATTTTTTTATATAACAATGGTGGCAAACGAGCACACAGTCCATCTGATGTAGATGCTGTGGCCCATAGACATCTACATCTACCCTCGATTAAGAATCAAACCGCAGATGCGTTGCCACCCTTGAAGACTAAAATAAAATGCCTCATATCCAGTAAAAAGGGTCTTCGGTTCTCTACACTCACCATACGAAACAGAACAGCATTAAGCTGCCATTTGACGCTGTGATTCTTCCCCGGTCGAACCGACCCATTCGTACTGCAACCATAATATTTACTCGTATTTTAAGAAGAAATTTTGACTCAAGTCTAGTGGTAGCTCTTGTTGGTCTGAATTTAATTAAATTCGTTGCTGTGATATTACTTGTAACTTAGCGTTCATGTAAGTATATTTACGCATTGCGAACACGTATTAATACGTAGATGAGAACGCCTATCACTAGGTAATGCCCTTCGAAACATCGGCAGTATTCAAATTCTATCTAACCATTCGAACTAAGCTCCCTTTCTGAATAGATAAGATTAATGGTGGGAGGATCGACCGTCAGAGGATTGACGCTGTAGTCGTTTGATATTATTGGACGATACTTGCAACGATAACTGACTCGAAGAAAGAACGTTTGTGTGATTTTTTTGTACAAACAGATTTCTGATCATCGATAATAGTGTTTATTGCTTTTATAATCTTCCATTTCGAGAAGTTTTCAACACCGTCACGGAGGGACTACGTTTACTTTATTTTGTCATTTAGTTAACTCCGACTACTTTCAGCTTTAAATTTATACTAATTTTGATCCAAACTACGAATGATGAGCTTCAAATACGTCCTCTAGTTGACTGATGACTAGTTTCTGATGACGTTAAGAAATTATCCTTTTGACTTTTACAGGTCCAACAGGGGTATGTCCTATAGTTGTTTGCTGGAGTTTGGTTGAAACACATACGCCATACATATCGCTTGCTCTTGAATAGTTCATCATACTTGTGTTTACCTTCAACGATGACGTGTATAGCTACTCATAGTACTTCTCAATCTCACTCAAAATCTCCGTTGTTCCGAAAACGATGCTGCCACAATCAGTCTTCAGCTTCGACAGTTAGCTCTTACTAGCAGACAGATCCCTGGCAAATACTTTGGAGGCCTGGTTCCGCTCGATCGCTTCTTTAATACGAGCTGTATGGAAGTTGCGTAAATCTCGCTGCATATATTTGGAGATCTGTCTGTTCAGTTGCCTGTATGCTATCAAAAAAGCTGAAGATTGCAGCTTCAGCCATGAAATTAAGAGTGTTAATTGAGAGTTTTTGTGTTCTTCTACGATGGGTCTTGCAGAAATTAGCTCCGACCGCAGGGACAGTTTCCAAGAGCTTGTCATTCATACCGTCCACTGCATTGCAGCCTTCTAGGCACTGAAAACGACTTTGTTACTCGAGCTGAAGGTTTTAGAGGCTTTGATTTAGAACACAAGAGCGTTTTAATATCTGAATATAACAATTCAAATAGTATGTCGATTTTAGACAATATTTCAGCACCTACTGTTTCATTCAGAAAAGGAGTCAGAAACCTTTAATGAGGCTTCGAAAATATAGTGTAATGATGAAAAACAAATGTAGAAAGTGTCTTAGGTAACAATCATCTGCATGTTAGTAACTCGAATAATTTGGACAGCGCGAAGGAAGCCAGACAGCGATTAGCACATCCATCAGAATGTAAAGACATTTAAAAATAAAAGGGAATGTGGAGGAGGTTGTGTAGGGTGGAATTAACAGAGAGGAGCGAAGGAAAAATGAGGTACCGAAAAACTAGGAAGAAAATTAGAATACCAATCAAAAAGCAAAAATGGTTACAATTACAGCTACTGAAAACAGTACTTAGAACTTTCAATTATCTTTTCCTTGTTATATTTAAAAAATATTTACATATTTGAATAAAAGTTCATAAAAAGTGTATACAATAGTTAGTAAGACCCCGTATATTACAACAAATATGAGGAAACGTGGTAGTGATACCATGTGACTGCTGAACTTTAGTTAAGATCTATGTCTAATTGTTTTTTTACTTAATAACAATTAAACATGCAGTATTATGAATAGGAGTTAGTTAGTCATCAAATGAGTGTATTATTTTTAAAAGACAAAACAGTTTTTTCTCTCCCCTTAAAAGTCGAATAGTTTGCATATACGACGTGTCACGTCTACCTAGAGCGACAATATATTTTACTAAGTAAAAATCAATGAAATATGAACATAACACATATAAAATAAGTAGTTATTGACATTAGTAAGTTTTACTTCACCGCAGCTAAGGGTTGACACCCGATCATTTTTTCTTTGTTCGCCCTATGTAAGTGAGATTATCATAATTTAAATACGTAGCACATTCATAAAATTAATTATATTCTGTGTGCAGTATCTATATAGATGTTTTCAAGTATTTATTTGCTCACTAAGTGTACAATAAGTTTTTAAAGTAAGTCACAAATATTACCTTCCTGTCACTTAGTAACCTTTTATACGACAAACATTGAACAGTTATAAATTTATCAATGAACAAAATAGAGTACATATTATTATTATTCGTAAAATATTCAAAGAAAAAAATACCAACACGATAAATATTCAAAATGATATAAGACACCAAGTTTGCTTAATGGCGGTCATATGGTATTAAAATATCGTTATTACGTATCTTTGAAATTGAAAAGTTAAAAATGCTAAAAATACATCAATTTATTATTTGAAAACAAACATCAATTAAAATATTTTATAACGCGTAAGTTCAGAAATCTCTAAATAACGTGTCTAATCCAGATTCGTGTGACTTTTATAAGTGATAATTTAGTGTTAACTTTGATTTAAAATTTACAATATATAAATTAACTTAACAATGCAACTGAACAAGTTGAAAGTAAGCAAAGGACCAATGCCCGAAGTTGAACAGGTTGAAGTGCGTAAAACAGGTGTAGCTTTAGTATCGCAAAATCTTATTTAATTAAATGATAATAGCCGCAAGATACTGCTCTATTTATGCAAATTTCACTTAGTTATTAGACCCTCCTCAGACCGCTCACGCGATTAGCCAATACTAGGATTTGAAACTATTTGAACTGTTGTTTTAATGTACTCGTAACGAACTTTCATATATTTATTATAATTATGCATGATTCATTTTTATAACAAGTATTTTTTATAATAATATAAAGCTGTTCATGAAATATATTATAAACTTGTATTATATAATAATGAAGTTTTATTTTAAGGTATTCAGTAAATTATTATACAAAATATATTGTTGAAAGCAAATCTTTACACAATCTAAAAACAATTTTGGACTTCACAAAAGGAGTTAAGTGTTTTTATCAAATAACGATTGAAGCGTCTGAGGAGAAATTTGCATTAAATCCATTTACGACGAAGATTATAGGCTCTCGGAATAGTCTGCTTGGCGCCATAGCGTATTCCGTTGGCAGTGTCGTAACGCACAATACACGTCGATTCGGATTACGCTATCGGCTCGCATCGTATGTAAGTGGCTACGTAGCCTCAAATAGGCACTTATCGGTACCGCAATGAGATGCCTCACAGCTTCCTTAGCTAGATCTCGCTCCAAGATAGTACTATCGGCAACGATACGTGGCGCGCATTTACAATATAATTGAATTATTACAATCTGCTGATAGAGGTGTTCAAACTTCAATATTTAGGATAAAGTCGTAAAATTTTAATGTCAAAAATCATTTAAAATTCCTTGGACATTAAATATCATTTTTTCAATAGTCGTAAAATATCACAGCAAATACTATTTTTACGAAAACGTAATTTGAATCATTTTTGGAGCTTTGTCGTCACTTTGAAGGAAAGATTTTCCAGCAGGTTAACAATAAAATTCTGTGCATATTGTCGAGAGGCAATTTTCACTCAATCCCTCTCGTCAACGAGTACAAACTTACGCGACGCACGTGCTTCCGTATCAATAGTATAACAAATAGCCTGATATTTCGTCAGAAATAACCCGAATCAAGTTTCAGTGTGAAAGCTTTTGTGTATGGCAGGTGAAAAAGTGAGAGACTTGATTTATTCGTATACTGGCGCCGCCTATCGCAGGATGATTGAATGAAGAACGTGTTTATACATCCACAGAACCGTGAAATATGACATGCGAAACACGCTTTAAATGTCTTTCCTTTTAACAGTCGTAGTTTCGTCTTAATGGTTTTAGTATGTAGCATAATATGCCTTTTAAGGTGTTTGTTACTTTAAAAGCCCTTAACTAAAATGCTAATAAGTGCGTTACGTATTTTTCCCAAATTTACATGTTTTTGCATAGCGATACACTGAGCTAGAGCTAAACTACATACGGAAGTTGATGTCGCTTTGGTGTCGTGTGCATTCACTCTACGACTCTCGGTTTATACTTAAGTCTGACTTGAGTGACTAGTGACATGACATACTCGACGAAAACCAGATCTCACAAGAAATAGTTAAAAAAATAGCCCCACTTGGTTACTGAATACACATACGCATAGTTCTTACTAAACAAGTAGTATAAGTAAAAATTACTTTCTTTAACTATTGTTTGCCACATAAGATTAAGTCGCGTCGTAGCGGCGTAAGAGAATACTCAACCCTGTATCATCTCGTGGGTGTCGTAAGGGGCAATATAGGGAAACCGAAACAGGGTATAGGAAAACAGGATCATCTTCTTGGTAACACTGTAGTGATTATCCCCTTTATGAAACAATCTTTGAGGGAGGCCTGTCAGGGTGACCATAGCGCGGTCTTATATGAGGCATATAGTAAGGATACAACGTATTAAAATAATGGACTTTTGATGCGTTGTAAAGAATGAATATAATAAATGCTCCGCCTTAGTGTAATACATTATTTTATATACTACACATTACTGTATATTATTAATATGAATATCTTAATATGTATAAATTACGTTTCACGTTGTTTGTCCGAAGTGGACTCCTAAACTACTTAATCGATTTTAATCAATATTGTACACCATGTGCAGTTTAGTCCAACTTGTGAGATGGGATCACAGAAATCTAAATAATATTGAGATTTCTGTGAATGGGATAGTTTTTTTGCCCGTGAGTGGTCCACAATTTTTTTGCGAATTTAAGGATTTTTATTAGAACATGACAGAGGGTCGTCGAAAAGGGTTCACAAGTCCACTGCTAAACATATGACTATGCTATACAAAGAATGCCACAAAGCACGGTCCTGAGCCACCTGCATCCATCGACTTGCTGCATGTATTGTCAGGTCGTCACTCCATCTAGTGGGGGGTCGCCCTACACTACGCCTGCCGGTACGAAGCTGCCACTCGATTGTCGGTTCTTCGAGCTGTATGGCTGGCCCATTGCCACTTCAGCTTACTAATCCGTTGGGCTATATCAGTCACTCTGATTCTACTGCTCCGTTATGCTCGTCTGTGTTCATAAGGTTTATAGTATATACTTAGATGCATACAATAAATAGTTACTTACATGTACGTATTTATCCACGTTTTTCTAGTACATAACATAATTTACTCAATAAAAAATATATCTATAATTAACAATTAGGCATTCTAATATTACCATTTTATATATTTTTTTCATAAAATTGTAGTAAAAAACGATCATACAGTCCACCTGATGCTAAAATTCTACTGCAGCCTATGGAGACCTTCTATCAACATTAAACAAAGAAGGCTTTAGACGCGTTGTAAGATGCGTCAAAGCCTGTTACTAAACCAGCTCTCTAAACCCTTCAGTCTATTAAATAGCCATTCAAGCATTGCTATTAGGAGACAAAAATTGGTAAGGAGGCCTATTCCTGCCGGCAACCTTCCCTGGCGGCATTTACGGATATTTAAAAACAATTTCGTACAGGGTGAAGTAGCAACGCTGTTTCGCATGGAGAGTGCGACAACTGGACACACTTTTTACTGGCTCCAAGGCATTCCATTTAAAATTTCAAGTGTAACAACGTGCCTGTATTTTGTAATTTAGTTAAGAAAATAAGATGTGTTTGTACTCGTTTTTCACCCTTAGGCTTACAAAAATTTGCAGAACAATAGTTTTCATATTTTTTACGAAAGTTCTGCCATTATGCTTACTGTAAAGTGTTTCCACCTGCCTCAGTTTATCAAATTATTAAGGGGCGACTATAGTGAAGGCCATAAGTCATCACTTTGTCATAAAGTATATAAAAAATTAACACAGCAGCATCACAGACAATAAACTCTAACATTATTAAATATGCATAATTTGATGTATATACAAATGACGTTTATATACAATTTCCTATCATAATGAAATTGGCAACGCCGTTCGCTTGTATGCAAGTAATAGATGCTTGCTATAATATGTGTGGCTGAGTGTCGACAGTCGATATTGACTTTGATAAACGAGCAAGTTAGTGTCACCCTACAAGAAGCCGCGTCACTTACTTTGGTGCATTGCGGTTCCCACATCCTACCAACCCAACCCTTGTTTACACTATCCGCGTAGTTTTTATGACTACTAACATAATATTACGTCCAACGAAGAAGGCCTTTGTTTTATACAGTTCATAGCACAACAAAGCCATATCGCAACTTGGCGCAATCCGGCATGTTATTCGATACTGAATGTTTGAATAAAGTAGATAAATTTTATGCAACGAAAATAAAATTGACAGTAGAAATGTATATTATTTATTTCCAAGTTCTACATCGTTAACTTAATACCATTTTTTCCTAAAAATTGAAGAGAAAAACGAACTTACAGTCCACCTGACAGTAAGGGGCTATTGAAGCTCATAGATTTGCAAACACTTTCAAATAAACAAGTTTTCAGATGCATTCTCATATCTGAGGCCTAAGATGGAATGTTTCAAATTACACTGGCTACTCCATAGCCTTCAAACTGAAACCCAGCTCTACACGCACGCTAATTATCGGACTCTTACGGAGAAAAGCTCCCAGCACTTACTAAACAGACCGACGATCGATATTCAACTGTAAATAATATTCGGCTGATACATGAAACAAATTCTCATGTAGGAAAAAAGATTGATACTACATAAAATTTAATACTAGATATGAGCCTCTATTGGAGAATAAAAAAAGATTTGCCATAATCTTCACCAGTGACGCTGTAGCCAATCTGTATTGTGTGTTTGTCAGCCGGTAGGCTCATCTAGCATATATGAGGTATGAGGTTGTTTTACTGCGATTTTTCGAAGGAAGCCTACCGGCTGACAAACACACAATACAGATTGGGACATCTAGCATATATGAGGTATGAGGTTGTTTTACTGCGATTTTTCGAAGGCTCTGAGATTTTTTTTTTTGGAATTCGACTCTAAAAACACACCCAAAAGATAGGAAATAGGTGACTGATCTTCTGTCGAAGTTATCATAGGGCATGAGCAACAAAGAACTAACGAATATCAATTCAATCTGACCCGAAAGGCTATTTATTATACCTTATAAATATGTAGCCGTATTTAATGACAGTATTTTAATATTTGTAATTTTGTTTCGTTTTTTTTTATTTTGTTTAGTAAAACCTGCGAATAGTTATGTAACAAATAATAAAATCCATAAAATTTTAAGACGGCTCCGCAGCGCAGTGACGTAAGTAGCAGTAAGAGCCGCGGGTTCGAATTCCACACGGAACATGTATTTGCGTGACCTACAAATAATTATTTTAGGTCTGGATGTTTGTCTTTTTGAACTTTGTGTATGTAAACTGACGCTACAGTACAAGAGAAATTCTCAGTGTGGAAGTAACGTTTTTTAAAAGAAAAATTCAAGCAAGCGTTCTTAGATTTAAAAATGTATTTTCCATCATACCTTTTTCTTTTTTATCAGCCCATAAAAATCCACGACAGGACATGGACTGCCACCATTGTGCCAAGGATTTGCTGTACGTCACGCTTGGTCAGCGGATTGACGATCGCAGAGCCTGATGTGTGTAAACGAGATGGTTATACTGCCATCTATCGGAAGCCAGACATTTCCCATGGCCTTCTTTTACGATACAATTTGGAGGGATGGATCTCCTACCGCTAACTCTACCACACGATAAAAACTAAATTAACATTAAAAAATTGACGAAAAAAAAATTAAATAAATATTATTACCAATAATATTAACTCTATCTCCATAACGCGTTTTATTCACATTAAATATAAGCACCTGGATGACCGAACTTTGCTCGGTATTATTTTGGAAATCGTGTGTTTTGGAAATTATAATATTTAGATACAAATTACATACTGATGAAATATGAATAATATTTTTTGATCTTATTGATATAATAGAAAAAACTGAACTGGCTATTTGAATAAAAAATCATGAGTGCAATTAATTTAATTTAAATTTTCGTATTTTTAAAAAAATACCAAAAAGAGCTCGAAATTGTGGATATTCTCAGAATAGAAGTGAACTTGAAAAAAAAGGAAAAAAAGTCTATCCGAAGACAGGACGCGAACCAGAGCGCTACGATTTCGCGACGGCCCGATATGCACTTGAGCTGTTAAGATTATTAACACAATGTTAAAATTTACCTTTTTATAAAAAGTAGCAGTTTTTTATTGTATGAAAATACGAACAAACATTTTCTAAAAATGAATCCTAGCTAGATCGATTTATTGCCTCCGAAACCCTCTGGACTACCTTGTTAAAAAAAACTCTGGTATTAAAAAAAAGGTATTAAAAATGCGGTTTGACCCTTGAGGACTAAAACAGAATACCTCGATTCACAATACGAAACACAGCAGCATTAAGTTGTTGTAATGTATTGTGATGTAAGCTGTTTCCCCGGTTGAGCCGACCCGATAGAGTGGCCCTGTGCGGGCATAGTTGCTGTTGCATGGATCACATACGTATATACTCGTATTTATCCTCGATTAAGAATAAGAATAGGTATAGACGTATTGTCACCCGTGAGGACTAAGATAAGGCATTCCACACTTTTTTTTAAAAGAAAAAAGGGTCTACCGTTTTCTACACTGCACATACGAAATGTAGCAGCATTGAGATGTTGTCAAGCTGGCATTATATGAAAGTGCGACTGTTCCTCGCTCGAGACGACTAACTCGAGCTAGGAAAAATCACACTTTTCTACCAAACCATAATTTAGCTGCAGCAGCGTGGTATTTGCGTATGGTGAGTGTAGATAACCGGAGACCCTTTTCACTGGAAACGAGGCATCACATCTTAGTCCTCATGGGCGACAACGTATCTGCATTTTGATTCGTAATCGAGGATAGAGTTAGATGTCTATATGCTACAGGTACATTTTACCATCTGGCGGACTGCATACCCCCTATTCTATAAAAAAAGGAATAAATATAATAACGAAGTTTTGTTCTATGACAAAATTACACAGCAAAAACGTACAAAATTAAAGATAATAAACTCGCGACAGTACGAAATCCGAAGACCAGTTCCCACGAACAGCACCTGTTTACAAGTATGTCGAGTCTCTCAACCATTTTAAAGTTAAGTGAACGACCCGTGATACAGTGCTCCTGGAAGCAAAGATCCTTAATCGAGCTTGACAAACCTGGCTCTACCTTACACTAAGAAGTTGCTTTATACAATAAACACAAAAAATGCACATTTAACAGACCTAAGTTATAACTTTGTATAGTGTGGAAACAAGCACACAAAAATTGTATACGTGCAGCATAGTTACATAAGCCCAAAACTTGAATAAAAAATATAACATATGACAAAGGCCGTTGAGAGCTTACAGAAAAAGTACGTTAGCTCAAAAAGGGCACTTAGCTTTAAAAATTGCATACTCGCCTCAATGGCTCTTCACGTCGGCTGTATTTCTGAATTCCCTTTGCATCGCTTGTTAGCTTTTAAATCCGCACTACTTAATTTTAACATAAAAAAGATTAGTTTGTCTAGCAGTCCATTCTTCTGTTTGAAAATGTGAGTCCATCTGGTTATGTATCTCACTTGGAAATTTTAATTTTTCATATACGGTCGGTACTGGAATACATTGGTGCTTCGTTAATCTCTAACACAAATGGAAATGCGTCGTTAGACCTCGCGTGTTTCTCTGTATAAATACGAGATAATTTATCTTTATCCTGTTTCGTAGCTCCTTAATATTGATGAACATCGAACTTACCGTAAATTAATCACTGTTTATGTCATTTCTTAAATAACTCTCTCTACTTCTTACCCGAAATCTATACGATGATGGATGAATGATACCGAGAGTATACTGAGAAAGCTACAATTTATTTATAATATGTGTTGTAAATACATTATATAAAATATATATTTATTGTTTATGATCCTATGTCAATGTGAAACAAGCGATAGTCTGTGATCAAATAAAGACGGTAGCACACAGTAGCCAAATAATTTTAAAACGTTGGCAAAGAGAACCTAATACTTAATATTGTTGTTGTTTAATTTCAAATGTTTCTTTTCAATAGTCTGTGCAGTTTATATCAAGGCAAAAAATTGTTTATTTTGTATTTTCTATGTGATATATCTATGTTTTAATGTACAGTTGTAAGTTAAACGGCTTGATTAATAGACTAACTTAAAAATTTAATGAATCAAAGTTGAATTTAGAACACTAGGTGATGAGAACGTTGGCATTAAGGTTTATTAAGTCTTCATCAAATTGAATTTAATTGAAGCGACCGCAGAAATAGATCCATATGTTTCTAAGTGACACTAGTCTAATAATTAATGATACCGATAGCAAGCCTCGAAATTCATGTCGTCTAGCCGTAAATATCGAAGTATAGTAAACCACCCGGATGCATAGCAATTTTAAGTGATTACTACCAAGTATCACACGTACGTAGAGAGCCGTGATGACACAAGAGGCTAAGCAGTCACTGTTGACCTCACACTACCCAAGGAACACCCTGTTTGACCTTTGCACGCAGTGGTCACTTCCGTACCCGAAAATACCTTCTCAGAAATGAGAAGATGCTTGTAACCAGTAGTGAGACGTATATAAGCCGTAATCTTACTTTACATTTCCAATATCTGCTCGGCGTTTAAGGAAAACATCGTAAAGAAACCCGCAGGTCCGAGGAATAAATATATGTAAAATCCGCCGTCATGAATTGGGGCAGTGTCAGCAAATTTGTTTTTCTATAAACCCCCTTGAAAATTATAGGAGGCTTGTGTTGTGCATTGGAATGTTATAGTCTGTTACCTTATTTGTTTATCCAAAATAATAAACGTTATAAAAAGTGTGCAGTTGGCATATATAAAGAGCCCACAAATTCATTAGCCGACGTAAGTTTTAAACATACTAAGTGGGGTTATTTTTAAACAGAAACATCCAGTTTTCTAATTTTTTATGAAAAAAAAAAAGGAGTTTGCTAGCGAGCAGCCGCGGGCGATCCGCTAGTTTTGATTTCCAACTAGATTGAGTGTTTTTTCACTTCAAAGGCAAGCTCTGCCTGGCTCTGCTTATATGAAGTGGGGACGTTGTAATTCCTCTTCTTAGGGTTCCGCGCCTCAAATAGTAAAACGGAAACATTTAGCATGACTTTGTAGTCCTTTCGTCTGTCCATCTACCATAATCAGGTTTTGTTAAGAATGAGTAGAGGTATCAAGTTAAAATTACTATGAAATACCAAGGTCTGCGGTTTTAATGTGTTAGTTCAATCTTTGCCGACGTCATTACCTATTGGTCGGGGAAAAAGTCTCTTCGTAATTTGTTTGTATAAAATTTGAAGCAAATTCTTTTTGTTCTTACTACTGTTTGTATCAGGCTGGTGACTGAAGCCGCGAAAAAAATTTGTGTTGTTTATGGTTCAAGTTTTTGTTGTTCAAGCGTTTTCAGTCCGGGAATTTTGATGGCAAAGATACAGCTCGCTCTGGTCGTCCACATACAGATTAAGTCGATGCTATTTTTTAAAAGTGGAACAAGACTGACATAATAGTAAATGCAATATAGCCGAAGAATTGAAAATTGACCAAAAAACTGTTTTGACCCATTTGAAAAAGTTGGGCTACACAAAAATCACAATGTTTGGGTATCACACAAGTTCACCGAAAGAAACCTAATAAATCGTGTACTTATTTGCGATCACCTATTGAAACGTATTAAACTGAACCATTTTTAATGATTAATCACGGGTGGTGAAAAGTGGACCACCTACGACAAAAACGTGCAAAAAATATCAAGGTCAAACGGTAGCCAAGCTCCACAGACTGTAGCAAAACCAGGATTTTTACTTTTGATAAAAATATTGGGAATCTTACTAATTAACATTACTAATATTCTTTTTAACCACTCCTGGTAAGCTTGAAACGCTTGTGTTAGGAATGGTTCACGACAGTAATCGAATGGCGGATTCGAACCCACGATCTTTTAAGTTCGCGATCCGCGCCCTGTCATTAGGCTACTGTCGCTTGAATGAATGAGGATTAACAAGCAATAAGGTGATGCTGTGTGTATGGTGGGATTGGAAGGACATCGTTTATTATAAGCTTTTAGCGCCGGGCTAAACCATCGATTCGGATCTGTACTGCCAATAACTAATGAAAATTAGGCAAGAGATGAGAAAATTCGGTCAGAATCGGTCAACAGTTAAGGCGTGGTCTTTTATAATGATAACGCCAGACCACACACATGTTTGACCACTCAGCGAAAATTAAGAGAGCTTGGATGGGAAGTGTTACATATGTCCTATAGGATTTTCACATTTTTCGGTCTCTTCAGAATTATTTGGGTATTGTTAGGTTATTATCAAGAGAGGACTGTGAAAACTGCATGTCGCATTTTTTTATCGAAAATCTCAAGATTTCTACAGCAACGGATTATGAAACTATTTACAAAATGGCAACAAGTTATCGAACAAAATAGCACATATATATTATAATTAAATTTAACCATAATTTTTGAATTTGTAAATAAAATACGAAGAAAGTTTTTCCCCGACCATAAGGATTATAAAATTAAAGGTTAAAGACATTTATTAACGTCACATATTTTGATACTCTAACTTTTTAAAGTGTTAGAGCCATGCCATGGTTGCAGCACGAATAGGTCGGCTCGACTGGAGAAAGATCACGTTTTATCCGAATACGAACGTAAAGTAGTATCACAGTGCTGCTGTGTTTCGTATGGTGAGTGCATAGGATCAGAGATATTTTTTACTGGAAACGAGATATTTCATCTTAGTACTCAACGCCACGTCTTAGTCGACGTCTCTACATTTTCATCCTCAATCGAGGATAAGTGTAGATGTCCGTGGGCCACAGCATCCACTTACCATCATGTGAACTGTGCGCCCATTTGTCACGATTATTCTATAAAAAGAAAGCTCGTAAATTTTCTCATTCAAAGAATAAAGGTGTAAAATCTTACAGTACAAGTGAAAGAAAATGTCCCGAAATCATGAATTTCTAGTTTTTATTTTTTGCGATTATAAATTTTTGTTTATAGTTTATAGCATTTATAGCACCGAAAAGGTAATTTTTCCTTTAATCTTACTCACATTTTCGTTAAAGAAATGTTAAGTACTCACTTTACCGATTTCGTTGCATATCTCCCATCAGGAGTAGGCAGCTGTATCTTCCTTACGATTCCCGGTGTAGATGTAGTAACTACATAATATATGTACGAGAATTAATGAAGTTTATACGGAATTCTCGGGTCCTTTTTGCAATTGTCCGTATTTTAATTTTGCCAGCAACGGAATCCTTGATGTTTTTACTCTAGAAATGATAGCAGGGTTGTTATATAAGCCTTTGACAAGGACCCTTTAATTTAATCTGCATTTGAGTGGAGACTCACTTTTTCTATCTTGATTTCTCGTTTTAGATTTAAGTTTAACTCAAGATGATTTCTTTTAAGATGCTTGTAGATCGACTTTTAAAAGCTTTGAGAAATTCGTTTTTCAATTCATTTGAAAAAGTTAATAATCCGTAAGTGCTTTTTTACTTCATCTACTTTTAAGGCAATAAACTGACCAAAAACAGTTAACATTAATTTACATTTAATGAAAAATATTCGTCAAAGAATAACTAAAGAACAACATTAAAGAAAATATTATAAGATATTATCATGAAATAAAATTTAAAATAAATTGGTTTGTAGAAGGGGAAGGACCTCGCTTTTAAACAATAGTAGCGTTAAATAGTAGCATTATACAAATGTTTACAGGGCATTCCATCTTAACCATCAAAGATTTTTCATTCAAAGTACTTGTCGGAGCCACAACACTTTACATCCGGTGGCCTGTGTGCATGAGCTCACTCGTAATGAAGACGGAAATATTTAGAGTTTTACCTAGTTTGAATCCGAAACAACACGACCAATCTATAGAGATTGCAATTCCTGTACGCGTTTAAATGTTTCACGAGTATATAACGTGTATTTAAGTTGCGATCATTCTGATCCACTTGAACATCGCTTATTTAGCAAAAACTAAAAAACTGTCTTTACATCTATCCGAAACTTGTCGAAAGCCACTACTGATACAGTCATCCCCGTGTCGGGGGTGACTGTATATCCCCGTGTCATCGTGTCACAATGGCAATATGAATTAGCCGCGTTTTATCGTTATATTATTCTTTCAAGTATATTAACTAATCCACCAAGTAAGATTGTATATACGATTCTTTAACTAAAAAGAAACAAAAGTGTGTCGTTCTCTTCTAAACCATTTGATGCCTCATTTAGAGGCAAAAACCCAGTCACGCAGCACGACAGCGGTTTTCTTCTTCTTTGCTCGCTTCACCACAACTACCAATAAATCAATTATGAACGTATTACACGTTTTCTTCTCTGCTTCTTTCGGATATTTTTCATTCATTAATTTATAATGCACATCCCGAAGAACTTTTCTACACTGAACTAAGTCGTTTCTGTACGGATCAGTCCTAGGTATGTGCAGATGTACAAATGCTAGGGTCAAAAACGTATACCTTTCCAGACCAGTGTCATGGTGGTAGGAGGTGGCTAGACCACTGTGTGGTCTCCTTATCAGCGTGTCTGTCACTGACGTAGGTATGGTGGAAGATGTATATGTATCGGATCATCTGCCCATCTACTTAGAATGTAGTTTAGAGAATGTAAGGCCTAAACGGATGATGCGTGACATGCAACGCAGTGCGGTTACGTGGGGAGAAGGAAGTAAGTCTCAGATAAGAAAGTACCAAGAGTTACGTCATAAAGAGCTACGAGACATTGATTTTCCTCCCGAATTCATTAGTTGCAGTCACGGGTTATGCGATAACGGCCGTCATACGAATTGTAAGTACACTAAAAATGGCGGATATTAAAACAAATAACGTAAAAATTGATAAGCCTTATAGAAAAAAGGTCCTGTGTGGGTGGAATAAAAATGTAAGGGATGCTCATCGGGAGGCCAGGCTTAAATTTCAAATGTGGGTTTTATATATTAGACCCGCTACAGGCGAAATATATGAGCAGATGCGCGAGTCACGCAAGGTTTTTAAAAGTTGACTCAAATGGTGCATAAGTAACCAAGAGCAAATCATAATGGACAAAATACCGAAACTGTGATCAGATAAAAATTTTGGGAAATTTTGGAAGTCCACTGGTAAACTGGAGATTAAGCCAGACCTGCCGGCCAGAGTAGACTGGGTTAGTGACCCGGAGAGAATTGCGAACTTGTTTATGGAACATTTCAGGGTGCGATCGTCGCTGGGCCCCTTCACGGGGATGCCTGAGCATGAGCCTGTCGTGCGGGTGGATGAGCCTATGCTATTGTTTACGGCTAGTCAAGTCAGAGAGATAATCAAGTGGATGAGCAGGGGATTTGTCCCGGACACGACGGGCTCAGTATCAAGCACCTAAGGCATGCAGGTGTACACCTGCCAAGGGTCCTGTCTCTATTGTTCAAAATGTGCATTGGACATTCATATCTACCACCGGATCTAATAAAAACCATTGTGGTGCCCGTTGTCAAAAATAGGGTAGGTGATATCTCGGATAAGGGAAACTACCTCCCTATTTCTCTTGCTACCACTTTGGCCAAAGTATTGAACAGTCTTCTTGATCGGGTTCGGGTTTCGGGTTTAGGCCCGGACTATCCACTGAAAGCGCAATACTAAGATTTCCAATAATTACGTAATAAGCTGTCCAATATTATACAAGCCGGAGAACGCCGGTGCACGCCTGCTTTCTGGATCTCTCCAAAGCATTTGATCTGGTTTCGTATGATGTGCTTGGAGGAAGATGGAGGACAGGGGTGTTCCGGTGGAGGTGCTAATTGGTATTGGTACACAAAACAAATAAATTACGTTAAATGGGCTGACCAACTGTCCAAGTCGTACAGTTTGGAGTGCGGAGTAAGGCAGAGTAGGCTGTCCTCTCCAAGGTCGTTCAACCTGTATGTAAATGACCTCATAGTGGAGCTCAGAAGCATGCGAGTCGGATGCAAGGTGAGTGGTGTCAATGTAAACAACATTAGTTACGCGGACGACATGGTGCTGCTGGGCCCCACTACGAGTGCTATCAGAGAAATGTTGAATGTATGTGAGAGCTATGCTAAGTCGCATGGTCTGGCCTACAATGTCAGAAAAACCGAATTTATGGTCTTTAAGGCCGCCGGTAAGTGTCCCGAATTTATACCTCCAATTTGCCTCGGTGGAGTGGAGCTGAACAGAGTTTTCCAATTTAAGTATCTGGGCCACATACTTACCGACGACCTTAGAGACGATTTAGACATAGAACGGGAGCGTAGGGCTTTGGAGGTCTATGGTAACATGCTGGCCCGAAGATTCGCTCGCTGTACGAATGAAGTCAAGATTATGCTTTTTAAAGCATTTTGTCAAATAATGTACACGAGCGGTCTGTGGATCAGCTACTCCAAAGGATCGTTAAACACTCTTCGCGTCCAATACAATAATATCTTCAGGATGATGTTGAAACTTCCTCGTTTCAGCAGTGCATCTGTAATGTTCGCGCAGGCGAGAACGGATGGTTTTCAGGCTCTCATGCGCAAGAAAATGGCGTCACTGATAAACCGCGTCCGCGGGAGTGACAACAGCATCCTGAGGATGGTGGCAGATGATCCACATGCACCTATATTAAGAAGCTGTGTGCGGACAATGTCCAAATTCGTTAATTCTTTAAATTAAATTATTATAATAATTATAGTACTACTAACCCCCTTAATTTTAGAATTAATTACTAACCCTTATGGATCTATGTTGTCCGCAAATAAAGTGATTTGATTTGATTTAATTTAATAAGGGCTAAGAAGGTGAGTTAATAACTTATTAAAGTCGGTAGTAGCAAGGGAAAAGTAAGAACTAGGCGGGTACGTACGGGTAGGTCAATACAGTAGGTAATTATAATTTGAATAGGAAAAAGCTTTTGATTTAATTTTATTGTTTTTTTTTGCGATAATATTTTCCAATAAATATAAATATTTGCTCTAGATCTACGTGCGGTGAAGTTCCTGATGGAATTGCATCCGCGACTGGTTATTGCTGCTGGTGATAATAGGGCTGGCCATTTTCTCGCTCAATAGCTATACCGTTCAGCGAGGAAGCTCTGTATTATAATGTAATAAATTAGTTTTAGTTATTCTTTATTTTGTACTGTTTTGGCAATGTAAATAAACATATAGAATACCACAAATTAAATATTTATAAATAGCATATTATACGTTGTTCATATGCTATTTAAATATAATATAAAAATAAATGGTTGTTTGTTTGATTGTTGGTTTCTATTTTATTTTCTGTCATACCGCTCATCAGATTGCAATAAATCTTTGTCAACTTATTGCTTGCACTTGCACGAAGGTTATAAGCACAGTATAATTTACATAAGTTGGTGGCGCGCATATCGGACCGACAAATTTAGTTGATAGTTGATATGTCGTTCAATTACATATTATCATTTACAATTAAATATCATAAATCTTCCAAATTTAAAACGATATTTCCACAATTATTGGTTCTGCGGTAGTAATGCGCCGAGTACCAGCTAGTAGATTACAATGAAAAAAATTCTATTAACTTTCGTATATTCTTCTAAATAAACAGAACAAGTTTATCTTTAAAACCATTCCCTATTCAGTTTCATTACAAAGTTTTTAAGATGTAACCAATCGGGTGCAGGTCTTGTTAAAGAGACGTTTAATCAAATTCAGGTGATGTAGTTTATACGACCCTGCCGGCGTTCAGCTTGAGAACTACAACTTTATAATTATGACCCTTTGTTCGATGCGCTTGTACTTTTACTTTGTGTGGAAAAAGTTTTTTTAATTGAATAAGGGCAACTAACTAGCAAACTGTCCTCCTGATGATACTTGTAAGTGAATACTGTGACCCATATACAGCTCCATTTATCCTCGGTTAAAAATCAAAAGGCAGATGCATTGTCACCTCTAAGTGCTAAGATAGAATGCCACGTATCAAGTAAAATGGGTCTGCGGTTCTCAACATTCACCCTGTGAAATACAGCAGCATTAAGCTTCCATTTTGTGCAGGTATTCCGTGAGAACACAGTCCTTATGTTACTCGTGGTCCACAAGTTCTGAAACCAATAAAGCTAGTGGATAATGACGGTCGAATTTAAATGGAAATAATATTATTCCTGGCTATTTGTAAGAAATGATTACGATAACATCGGAGGGATGTTTTGCTAGCGTTACATTTGTAATCCCTAAGGGTTAAGCAGAGAACAATTGATTTTACTTCCTTTTCGTCTAACCTTTGATATTGTATCTATTTATGAAAAAACCTTACTGTTAACTCGGGTGTTATTACACATGTTTTAATATTTTATAATAATATTAAATCATCATCACACATCCTTCAGAGTGAATCTCACATTCTTCAGAGTGAATCTCGGTCACAGACGTGCCATCTACGCAGAACAGGATTCCTTCTATTTTTTTCCTCTCACAGTCCGATTGGACGGTTATCCGATACGACTGGAGAGACATCAGGTGTAGTACCAACAAATATTTTAAATTTTTTAAGTATTTTTTTTATATAGAAGAGGGGGCAAACGAGCATGCGGCTAACCTGATGTTAAGTGACTACCGCCGCCCATGATCAACCGCAACAC
>DWHP01000436.1:0-20125 GCA_018247895.1 Parnassius honrathi
CCCTCTCAGAAATGAGGGGAGGCCTGTGCTCAGCAGTGGGACGTATATAGGCTGTAACTTTACTTTACTTTACATTTGCTCCTGTAGGTAGTGTCTTAAAACTTAGTTCATTTTCTATTTTAATAAAAATTTGATAGAATGAGAACAGAATATTTTTACGCAATATAGATTACATTTCATTCTTAATGAAAGTCATTTTTTACTTTTACCATTTTTATTATTTAAAGTTAAGTAAAGTTGCAGCCCACTTCTGGGCACAGGCCTCATCTTATTTCCGATAGGGTTATGGAGCAGACGAATTGCGGCGCTGCTCGAGTGCGTGATGCGGAATTCGTATACCTTCAAAATATTTGTAATCTTTAGACATGCCGCTTTTCTAACGATCTTTTCCTTCACCATCAAGCACGACGTAAATTTTAATATTTAAAAAATAGTATAAATATAATATAAAGTTACAGCCTACTACATCCCACTCCTTCACAGGTCCAGACCTCCTCTCATTTCTGAGGTTATTAAAGGTCCGCCATGCTGCACCAAGTCATTTTGGTATACTTCACATGTCTTCGAAATATGTTTTTTTAATTTCTAAGACATGCAGGTTTCTTTACGATGTTTCCTTCGTCGTAGAGCACGTGGTAAATCAACACTTAAATTGTAATCAATAATTTAAGAATATACATATAATTAAATAATATACAAACAATTTTATTCGTAGTAGAGCCATGCTGCACCTATATACTAGTACAGCTGTAGCACGAATGGGTCGGCTCGACCGGGGAGGACCACGCTCTCATAGAATACCAGCGTAAAATAGCAGCTAAACGCTACTGTGTTTTGTATGGTGAGTGTAAGACCCTTTTTGCTGGAATCGAGGCATTCCATTTTAGTCCTAACGGGTGACAACGCATCTTCATTTTGATTAAATGATTGATTTGATTTGAGGTCAGATGTAGATGTCTACAGGCCACAAGAACCACTTACCATCAGGTGGACTTTTGTCACATGAGTAGCTAAACGGAACTGTGTGCTCGTTTGTCACCCTTTCCTAAAAAAAAAATAAAGATGATCGCCATTACCATAATAATATTCTTATACAATTTTCTTTTAAATAAATTTAAATGCTTTTTGACCAATATAAAATTCCCCATGAAATTTTACGTACTTTAATCATCGTCCTCACCCTTTTAAATGCACTCTTAGATAATATAAGCATTTCCAAGAACGGCCTGGCTGATACGATTAACTTATTTCAAAATATTTTATTATAGCTATGGAAACAATACACTTTTTGGACAGGCACAATATTATCAAGAGCGACACTTTAATTATTATTTATTTTTATAAAATATCGCAATTTTCTTTCCATAACAATGAGTCTGCGGCATCTAAATATTAATCTTTGGTCAGTCGCGCAAAAATTATGTTTTTCGGACACGACCTGAAGTTATTGGAATGGAAATACGCAAGCTTCATTTAACTTATTCGCAGTAAATTTAATTTACAATATTATTTAATCCGTATGATTAATATAGCTACGAACTTAAATTTGTTAAAATATATTTTTAGAGAAGTCGTATTGTCTAATTTTAACCGTAATTATAATTTACCATTGCTTTAACAGCTCAGTTAAAAGTTTCAAGTTTCTAAGTCTTTAGATCATTGGGGAGTTAGTGTAAAATCGATCGAAATGTTTGTACCGAACAAATAAACAAACAAACGAACAGACAAGGCAACGATTTTATATCGCATTGTCATCCAGTTTTGAGCTATTGTTTAAGTTTCAAGTCTCTGGCTTAATGGAAAGTTAGTTTAAAATCAATTGCAAAGTTCGAACCGAACTGACAAAAAAGCAACCTAATACAAACGTGATAAAAAATTGGTGACCATGAACCTCTCCAGTTTTACATAGGTCTGCCGTGATCGCCACGCTTGGTCAGCGGATTCGCTATCGCTAAACAAAATATCTGGCCTCTTTGAAGCAGTTCTCTTCGCTTCTTTCTGTATTTTACATTTAGCATTGTATTGATTAAATCATGTATCGAGGGTCATGAGGTTTTTTGGCCTTTCCCATAAATGCCCCACACGATACCCACAGCATGATGGATTTTCTTATGCTTCCACCATGCGGCGTATCCACTCCTTAGTGACAGGAAAATAACTGTCTTAACCGTTTAATTTATACTTGTTCTTTGGTATTTCTAACATCGTAAAATAAAATTTAATTTAAACGCCACTCATAATGGCTTTTAAAAATCTCGTTGGCACCATTTCGGTGCCGAAAGCGCTTTAAAAGGCTTCATTTTATTTCGCGTCAATTTCTTCAAAGCGAAATGACTCCAATTTGAATATGTAATAGCGGCTTAGGATAATCGTCGCTGGCTTACACTAATAAAGGCTCTCCTATTTTAAAATGGGAATCGTCTCAAAAGAATCGAACAATCGTTCGATTCTGGGGTGGAATAATTTATTCGAGTGTAGGCCGCCATTTTGCGGTGCTCTTCGCTATCGCCGGAAGACGCTTCAAGACATTGATGCTGATTCTTTTTTTATTATGCTCCCTTCGTTTCTTAAAGACGCTAATATAAAGCGGCCATATATAAATAATCCGCCTTTGTAAGGACTTGATTCAGTACAGACAGGAAACGGTGGGACCCTCGCCGGCGGAAAACAATCTAAATTACATTTTCACGCAACTTAAAATGTCTTATTAATTGCATAAGACTACGATGCAATAAATTTTCTTTTACCGTTGTCTTCTCCTAATTTGCTTAGTAGTCTTTTGGACTTTATTGTTTTATATTTTATGTATTTTTAATAACCAGTCTTACACATACGACACTGAACAAAACAGTCTAAACTGAATTCCACAATATAAAACATACAATAAAGCGTGGTCCCTGTATATATCACGGAAAACCCTGCGGTGTGTCACATTGAAACAAATATATTTGCAGTCAAATAGAAAATACCTGGTAGGACATGATTTAGAGGAACCGTTTAGACATTTCGCGATACCGTCATCACCTCGCGAATGACCCAGCATCCCTCAAGCTCCGCGCTAGATAATACAGGGGATAGTGTCGCTACCCCCGGGGATTTGTCAAACAAATGCCTTACCATGTATCGAAAAAAATAGCCGGCTCACTAGTGGCCGTTAAGGGTATTTATGGGTGATTCACGGAAGATTTTTTTATTAATAAAACGTATATTATGCGCACAAGTGCGTTTTATGTCGTAGAGCGTCCTTCCTCGCAGATATTATCGTCCATCTTCGGACATCTAATAATATTGATTCAATGTAAGAATGTTTTCTTACTATTGTGTAGGTATTGAAGTGACAGAATATCTTATTGTTTTGAACAGCACACATCTATTAATTATTTTCGATACTTAATAATTTCAGTATAATTTACAAAAACAAAACCAAAAACGGCTATATAAAACAATTACTATAGTACGTGAGGGTCAATATGGTCATCAGGTTAATATGGTCAGTTTCTTGTAACTTAAAAATTACAGCCTTTATTGCATAGATGACTTTGTGGTACGATAGCTCTTCATCGGTCAATCAAGTAATAAAGGGGCAAAAGGGCGATGCTTTATCGACGCCATTTTGACACTTGACATTAAAGTAAATATTTTAGTCAAATTTTGGAATGGTGTAGTTTAATTAGTTTTTTTTAAGTAGATTTTTTGAAGTGTTCCTAATCATTGCCAAAGCTTGTTTGCTATAGTTTCTTAATATATTATTTATAGTATACGACTTTGTGTTTTTGTCTGTGGGAGGCAAAGCTTAAGGTGACCATAAAACCCTCACGTACCTTATCTCATATCTTCCAATACTTCGTGCTTGCGTCATAAACGAGTACCTAAATCTGAAATGAGTTTTGATAGCAATATATTTAAGATTGCTGATATTCTAAAGTACTAATATGTTATTGTATTTTGACAAATTGTTACATTCTTTATAACATGGTAAGTTAGCTCCATAGAAATATAAGTTAACTCTATCAAAACGTTAGCTTAACTAAAAGTTAATGAGTGTTTACTTTGCTAAATATAAATGCAATCCTGCAATATGATGTTTTCGTTTTATCTCTTATTTTCAAGAAAAACAAGAAGAAATTGTTGACATTCAGGTGGCTTCGATATGACCATGTTTACTCCACACTCGCGTCAGAACAAAGCAGTTATGCAAACAGAGAGATATTGATACGAGAACTTTGTGACTGAAGAAAAACAAAGGACGCATTTCAATAAATACACGTCACTATTGACAATGTTTGGAGACAATATTGATAAGAGAGCTTAAACTGAAAGAAAATACGAAACTGAATCGTTCCACATCTTATTTTATTGCTGTTTTTATTTTAACAATTGTTAAATAAAACTAACTGCCTCATTGGTTTAGTGGAAATAGGAGTGACTGCTGATCGTGTCATCCCGGATGGAAACAAAAGTTGGTTATTGGGGAGGGTAGATGCAGGTGTCTCTGACCCACTCACCATTAGATAGACTGTGCGCTATTTTGTCATACTTACTTCTATTAAAAGCGAGTTTGTTTAGTATATCTTAATTAAGGAGTACCATTCCTCTCACAATCTTTTGCACACCGCCGCTACCCCACAAATCAACATCACTATATTACGTGAGGATAATATCATCCGGTTAATATGGACACTTTGTTATAACTTAAAAACTACTGCCTTGTTTGCATAGATGCCTCTGTGATACGATAGCTCTTCATCAGTAAATCAAATGATAAAGGGTCAAAAATGCACTGCTTTATCAACTCTATTTTAACAGTTGACATTACAGTAAATATTTAAGTCGATTTTAGTATTGTATAGTGTTGAAGTGTTTCTAATTATAGCTAAAGCTTGTTTGCTGTTGTTTCTTAATATATTAGTTATAGTATAGGACTTTGAATTTTGTCTCAATCTTCCTCTTGTTTTGGTTTTATAGGATGGTAAAGCTTAAGGTGACCGTATCACCCTCACGTACCTTACATCTAACACTACTCTAACGTGTATGCTAGTAATTAAACTATTTTTTTATCTTAAAATTATTGTTTATCTTAACATTTCCTCCAAATTACAAAAGTTACTATCTAATTAATAAAGCAAACAATCTATAATTTTAAAGATTGCGTAGAATCGCAATAAAGTAAATACCTTATTACCCAGAACAACAGCCAAAGTTCATTTCTAATTCAAACCTGCTCTCACGATGCGACATTAAGTTGTTACGGTGTTTGCACTGGCGGCCGTCTGTATTACAGCCCGTTGTAACTTCATTTCTCTAAGTCTCGTTTCATGAGTAGATTACACGTAATTAATTTATAAGAATATGGCGGCGTCGAGCGTCTAACGAGTAAGCGCCCGTCACATAGGGAGGGTCAGAATTAGTAATATCGTTGAATTAAAAGCAGAGCTTTCGATTTATTTACATGATGTGGGTTTGTGTTAAAATTTTTGTGGTTTAATTAACTTACCGGATTTATGATAATTAAGCATTATTAAAAGTTTTGAAATATGTGTACCTTATTACAATAACCTTTAAGCAATAAAATTTGTTGTTATTATTACATGTATGCCATGATGTAATAAGGTGTAAGCAAAGGGAGGATGATGAATTATTAATGAGGAATAATACCGTATATCCGTCACATTTTACGAAGATCACCAACACCAATCCACTTGAATTATCCACCTGGATTGGTGTTGGTAATCTTAGTTAGTCACTTATTTAAGAGTATGCTTATCACTGATCTGGTTATTTGAAGTTTGCATTTTTGCGAGCGTTGTTCAAAATAATTTACAAAAGAAATGAGAAAAATAAAATCAAAAATAGCCACGCAAAACGGTCTTTACTTCGAACTTTCGTGTTTGTCCAAGCGTCATTTACTATGTAACATAAATCTAAAAATTCATCTCAAGAAGATCACTCTCACCTTTTCTTTAATATTGTATTTTCGTAATATGCTACATAGTAAATATACTAAATATAGGTTAGCCGTACTATTTTAGTTAGTAAATTTTGAAATTGGGCAATCAATTCCTTACGTCAAACAACAGCATTATGACTATGATTATTAGTTTTTTAACATTCATTAAAATTCCTACATTATTAATCTAATTACAATGAAACTCAAATTTTTGTCACGTTTTGTACGAACTGCGGAGTCAATTTTTTTTAATGTAGCTCGAAGAACCGAGAACCGATGTCGACGAAAGGTTCTCGAGTGGCAGCTTCGTACCCGTAGGCGAAGTGTAGGGCGACCCCCCAGTAAATGGAGTGACGACCTGGTAAGATATGCAGGAAGTCGATGCATGCAGGTGACTCAGCTTTATGGCATTCCGTCAGGGAGGCCTATGTTCAGCAATGGACTTCTAAAGGGCTATAATGACGATGATGATAAGTTACCAAGCATGTATCAGTAATTGAAGCTCCCATAAATACGTTGCAAATATCATTTACTTGTAATAAATATTCGATTAGACCAAGAATCGATCCTTGTTCTTGCCACGTTGCACTGTGTTATACAGTACCGATCTTTCCCCCCAACCTAAAATCATTTAATATGGAACCCTGTATGTTATTTTGTTTGAGTTAAAAAAAAAGGAAGATTCCTCCACTGACCGAGTAAGGACATGCAGGAGGTCGGTAGATGCGAGTGACTCAGAACCGTGTTAGTGCATAAAAAAATAATCTGTTACATATTAAGGCAATAATATTAATTTTAATTGTAATTTTCTAAACGTGGTAGAGCCCTGCTGCAGTTATATTAATAGTATAGTTGTAGCACGAATAGGTCGGCTCGACCGGGGAAGGACCGCGCTCTCACAGAATACCTGCGTGAAATAGTAGCTTAATGCTGCTATGTTTCGAATGGTGAGTGTAGAGAACCGAAGAACCTTTTTACTGGGAACGAGGATATGCATTTTGATTTGTAATCGAGGATAGATGTAGATGTCTCTGGGCCACAGTAATCACTTATCATAAGGTAGACTGTGTGCTTGTTTGTCACCGTAAACTAAAAAAAAATACATGAATTACATGAATGATATACTATTTATAGATTAAATTGAACATTTTTGCAGGTGTCGAGGATTATTTTATTCTACAAACACAGACATCAAAGATAGTATTTTGTCTATGAACCATAACATCCACAATCACGTGGTAGGTACTAAAATCGCGTTTGCCACCGTTACTTCTTTAAAAGAAATTAAAAAATTAATATCAATTACGTATACGCTTTAGCGATATTTCAAGTGCACATTTTTTTAGAAGAGAAAGCAAAGTAGCATACGGCTCTCCTGATACGAGTAATAAGTGGTCATCGTCACCCACATCTGCAACACCAATGGAATTGCGGGTGCGCTGTTGGTCTTTTAGAAAGAAGAAGGGTTTTCTCTTTTTTGTAATCGTATTCTTGTAGGAAACGGTTGTTTATAACATTATGTATTAAAATTAAACAGTACATCGCACCGTCTTATTGTTGCAAGACCAAAATCCTATATTTAAGATCACTGTAGTATAATTTCACAATTTCAACCAAAATGAGCGCAGCGAGGCGCCAACCGCAAGCTGTTACTTTTAATGTGTTATTCGGTTTAGAATTAATGATTTTATTGCGGACAATTACAAGAGATTGTGAAAGGAATAGAAATAACATTATAGGATAGTTTATTTCCTATATTTCTTACTGTAAATGTCTTTATTTTATAAGTAACGACCGCGTTGTGATTAGTATACATGGCTACTACGACGCGGGTCCTGGGTTGGAGTCTCAATAGGATCTAACATAATATGAACGTTAACACAAGTAGTTTATAATCGAATTTATTACCATGGCTCTAACAGTGCATTTTTAGCTTCATTTTTACGGAGTAAGGGTGGCAAACGAGCACACAATCCCATAAACATCCACGTCTATCCTCGATCATGAATCAAAGTGCAGATGCGTCGTCATCCTTGAGGACTAAGGAATACCTTGTTTCCCGTAAAAAAGGTCTCCGATTCTATACAACCACCACGCGAATCACAATTACCATTAAACTGCTGCTTACGTTGGTATTTTATAAGAGCGTGGACCTGACCCGGTCGAGCTTACCCATTTATACTACAACCAACCACCATGTATAAGATGCTTTTCGCTTCCCATATTATCGAATAACTTATATCGAATAGTGTAGTAGCGGCTTATACCGCTACTACACTATTCATATCTATATTCATTACCCAAATTTGTTCTGTGGGTGTCATAGGAGGCGGCGGACGGAAACACCTGGTTTATTTCCGATGGGCAGCAGCGTCTTCCTCATATCAAATAAAATAATGAAAAACTGCGTTTGCCAACTCGCCCGGCAAGCGTGACAACTATGGAAATCCCCCTCTCGCCTATGCTGCAATCTATTAGAAGGGTCGATGTTCAGCAATGGACTTTTATAGACTGCGATGGTAACGGTAACAATAACACAGGGAGGTTTAAACGGGTGCCCCTGTTAATGCGTACTCATTTAACCTTAATAATATTTTACCCTACCGTTTTTATATTTTACACTATGGAAAATCTTTTCTTGTTACTGTAACTAAAAGAGGCCTTAGACTTACGAAACCTTTTTAATTTTTCTCTTATGCGTGGACTTATCCGAATGAGTGAGGGGAGGTGTCCCGAGATCGCGTCTTATCCACTACATAAACATTATTTACAAGAGCTTTTCCCGATGCAGTCACTCTCCAGAGGTTATCTTTCACGTTAAACGGTTTAAGCCATAAACGAATGCGGAATAAATGTGTCTATTAAAACGTAGTGGATATTTACTTTTTGATTACTATAACAACTATTTTTATGAAAATAATTAATCTTGATTATTTTCGTTGTTGAAATTGACACGTCGTCCATTAACTTGCAAAAACTTACCTTTGTAATTCACATAATTATGTAAAACCACTACAGAATGCCTTTTAAAAACTAAAAAATAAGTCAACAATAAGACTAATTTTTTAAAATTTATAAATGTAAATATGACAAAATTACAAAATTACATAAGTTATATCATAATTATACTAACGCACAAAATTGCATTCATGTTCATAATCATCATCGACCGTAGTATAGCTTAGATTTGTGCAATAATGTGCAGTGTGCTAGCTAGTATGCATGATTTGATAGACTTGACCATACTCATCACGTTAGGCAGGTGTATGGGTAACGATGAAGCTTATAATTACAGTATTAATATAAAAATATTAGGACTGTAACTAAATTACGTAACTCTATGGTAGCGACGAAGAAAATTCTGTCACTCTTCTCTTTTCACGTGAGAGTTGTTAGTCGATTAAAGGACATATCCTAAAGATCTTGTGGCCTCGGATCGATAACGAAACGATAATTTCATGATAATGCCAGTAATGGATCAAAAAATGAAACAATTTGACGGTGTCTGTCTATTTTTCCGTCCTACTACAATTTAAATACGTTTAAAGCAATAGTGAATATGTTTTTGTTACGCTAAGACCGTAACACTTTAATATTAAGATTTTCGTTACCACATACAACCAGATGGATTTGTAGCCGAGCACTGGCTTATAGTAAGTTAAAAAAAATCGTACAGACATGATGCAGTGGTCGACAATCCACTTACTCTATGATAGATGCTCTACTCATTAGAGAATGTGATGGTTGTAAGTGTACAGTAACAAAGAAAGTTTTCTCGCTGACGTCACTCACTTGTACCACATATACTACGCCGTTATTATTTCTCACAGCATCCTCTTTTTATTGCCATTCATATTGACTTTTTATACGGCTCGCGAATAAATACATTTTAATTTTCGCCTGCGCCAGCATCCTTTTGTGCAGTTCATCAGACGGTGGAGAATTAGCTCAGTCGAGGCGTCATAAAACGTTTCATTGCCTTTTCATGCTAACGCCTGCAAAAAAAAAATTCTCGCCAGTGTACTTATGAACGCACAATAACTTACGATTCTGTTCGTTATTCTTACCTAAAATAAAACATATTCCTATTTATAATGTTTACTTTTTAATATGTTGTTGCCATTAGTTTAAATAAATTATATGGATTAAAAAAATAGTTCAACATTCTGGCTGAGACTTTTAATTCCTACGTATATAAAAGTTAGTAAAAGAGCCACGTGAAATTGAACTGTGCAACAGATTTATAAGTCTCTGCATCGAAACGAAAATAAGCATAAATCTTAATTATGAAAATTGTTTTATCTACTGTACTAGATTTACGAATTTATTTTTCAGAACTTTGAAGTTTATGTTAGTTACTGAGCAAATATTCCGTAAAACCTTAATGTCGGTGTAAATTGTATTAATTTTAAATCCATTTTTTAAACAGCCTTTGTAATCCCTCAGCTTTTAATTTATGTGACCCGTATAAGCTGTATAAGATTGTCCACTACCCCATATCACTTTGTGGGTATGTAAGAGGCGACAGAGGGAATCTGAACCAGGAGATGTTCAGCAGCTTCTTCTTAATACAAAACAGCTACAAAACCCAACGCCTTGCCAGGAGTGGTAAATATGGCTACAACTATAGGGGAGAATTATGGGGGAGGCCTATATTCATCGGTGTAATTTGATAGGCTGGAATAATAATGTGATCTGGGTAACATACCTGACTGGCACTTGCTGTGGTTAAAGAAAACTAGTTTATTAAGATTTCTACTAATCCACTGCAATTAAACTAAACTACTTCTGCTTGAAGTACTGTTTTAGATTTGTTGTCCGCACCCATAATCGTTATGTACCAGAACCTAAATATGTACGATAAAATTATTTGAGAGTATATTCGTATAAGTAAATTTGAATAAGCGTACATGATAAAGTTATTTACAACACATATATTCTCCTTCTGAGCGAGTTCACGTTCAGAAAATATTTAAATGAAATTTATATCATAGATCAATCTAATATCTTTTGTATTATATTATACCTACACATATTTAATTATTTTAATTAAATAAGTAAACAATAGACATGATATTATGAAATTCAAATACGAGTATCACCTAACGTCTAATTTCAAAACTACGAGTATTAAAGAATTTCTCACATCGGAAACCGGAGAATGCTTTTTTACCGTATTCTCTGACTTATTGGATACCCTAACTAAGCCGTGGAAGTTCCCACGTCCCCAAGGATCGATTAAACATGTAAAAGTACCAGGATAACAAAGTAGCTTCGAGAGGAGCGCTAAGAAATAGCTTTATCCATTTAGCACGTAGCAAGAAATTGCCGTGACACGTTTGCAGAACCAAACGATCCGATGAAGAAGATATTTTGCTCTTGGTGTACATTAAACGGTTTGCTCCAAGTGATCAACATCGCGATCGTGTAATCCTGGTGGGAATCGTACTTATTTTTTACAATTGACGATTGGCTTTATGTGAATGTAATTAGTATCTGATAAAATCCAATACAATTTTTTTAATATCTTAATTGTTGAGTGGCAAGCGATTCTCACCAGGTTTTAATAATCGCACTGCGTTATTTGAAATATTGATACGCTTAGTACCTTAGTAGACGCAATATTAATAAATTATATAGTTAGAGTAGTTGAAAATAAATTATTATATATGCCACAACCATAATATACTATAGTTCTATTCGGTAAAAAATATGGCAACGTAATATTGGTCATGTTATGATAAATGTAATGTAATGCAAACCGGTTATCACGTTTCGAACACGGTACAACCATCTCGTATATTATACCAGATGTAAAATACTCAGACCAGCAAAAGAAACAGCATAAAAGTTGCGAAACGTATACGTAAGTCTAGTGATTACAGAAAATCCCCCCTACAATTGGAAAGATCTATCTTTATTGGAATTAACGATGAAGAAAATAAAGTAACAGTCCACATACACGACTAATCACAGGCCGCCTCTCATTTTATAATTGGTGTTTGGTAGTATTATGTTTTAATTATAAATATTTGTCATTACGCAAAAATGCAAGTTTCTTTATGACATTTTCTTTCATCGCAGAAGCTAGCACACAGCCCCTGAGCTTACCATCCGTTAATATTGATTTTTATTTAAACAATATAGAGATCTATGCCCAGCTGCGGGACGAATATAGACTGTAACTTTAAATTCTGACAATATAAACCAACCTGGAAGAATGTCATGATCCGATAGAAAACATATCAATCATTCCAACGTAACCTGATTTACCTTTGTCAATAAAAGGTTAAAAAAGATTATGAGATGTAAAACACCTCGATTCTTCCAAGTATGTGAGTAAAGCTTATTAAATCTAGGTTAGATTTATGTTCAGCAATGGTCTAACAAACTAACGACAAAACGAGAACGTCATTACTTTGTCGATTAAACATACTAGCATCACACCGCATCAAGACTCTATAAGAATACGCAAGGTAGTATCACTTAGAACATTTGCCCAAACTCACAACTCCACCAGACTACTCTAAACTGTGCAGCTGATTGCCATAACCTCGTCCATCAATCATCAAAGTACACCACGTGCAAGTAAGATTGGTATTTGGAGAAAAAGTTGCTATCACACCAAACAATACATTAGAAATTGTTATGACTTTATTATAATTACATCTTTCATAATGAAATAACGACTTTTGTTCTGAAACAGCGATTAAAATAATTAAAAGTGTCATTATAAGTGCCATCAGTTCAGTCTCAGTGGGAACATAAACGTTTTTACGGGTTGTTTTCTTGTTAAAGAAGATATTTTCGTCATCAGAACACTATAAAATTTTATAAGTTATAAATAATAAGCATTCACCGCCAGGATCTTGTATATTCTACCGTAAAATAGCAGAATCTTATTCAATGAATTAATTGTTTCTTTATTTTAACTTTGAATTTTTCTGTTTTGGTGATTTTGTTCTTCAGCTTGGTGGCGCAATGATTTTTTCTCCTTTATCAGTCAATTATAAATTCATTAATAACTCGACCTCAGTGAATTGGACCACTGAACCACCCATCGGACCCAATGTAGGTATATTGAATATATTGTAACGTCCTAGGCGAAAGTTTATCGACCAAATTGGCGATAATGATTTCTTATCGTTACGCGAGCATTACACATTTAAATAATACTAGTATTATTCAAATTGGTGATATGTTGGAAATGGGTCAAATTAAGAGTACCCTTAACCAACGAGCATGTATGCGTAGGTATATGGACGTGGAGGAGGCGAGAGAGGTGTGTCAGGATCGTGCGAAATGGAAGTCTGTAGTCTCTGCCTACCCCTCTGAGTGACAGGCATGAGTGTATATGACTATGATATGTAGTATAGTAATAGCTTGTCTTCAGTGCCACCTACGGAATCTCACTATAGCTATAAACAATAGTTTCGACAAAACAAACAATGTGTGAATATGACCATCGGTGAAGGCGATTTTAAGTGACTAATGAATGACTGGGCATGAATAATAATTTCGTACCAATTATATTTTGGTATATTTGGTCTGTCATAAAAGCTTTTCTCTGGTACTGTTTCATCTAAATAATCAAAATTTGGCATAGTTATAGAAGTTGATTATCTAAATACACAAGCGAGGTTAACATGCTTTAGTTTTGGGGATAAAAAGCGAATATAAACGTTCTTTTGCGATCACTTATCGCGCATAGTCTACACTTGGTCGATTATTTTCTCTAAGATTATAGGAGCTATATTAAATAAACTTCAAAGACACCTTTCTGGTGACAAGAGAATACCTATTTATGTAACGATCTTCTATTCATAGGGCATATGTACTTAATGTCAGTGTTATGCAAAATGACATATAAACGTTTTTATCCGCTCCCGTAGACGTAGCGGTTAAACGCTAAGAAAAGTTTCTTTGGCAATGTAACTGCAATAATAAATGTCACGCGCCGCATTCTCGTCCGACTTTTAATTGATCCTCTAGGGCGATTCCCGCAGATAAAACTCGGATATCTAAACTTTCTCTATTACAGTTTAAGAAAACCGCCCGCGCGTTTTGTTTGGCCGATAACAAAATTTTCATTGCACTCTCCGGGTGTAATGTGACGTGTAATAGCGGGGAGCTGCTTGCGAATTTGTGCCGCGCTAAAAGTTAAGGAATTGTTGAGAAGAAATGAACATTATTTGATTTGCATACTTTTAAAGCATGTAAATGTATAACTTTAAAGTATTTGTGTTTGTTTTTTAAACATTTATAACAAGTTTTATTACCTGTAAACGTTGGTAAATAAACTTAAAATTGAAGTAAATTAAATGTCTAAATATTCTTCACAGAGTACAGATCTCGTTTCATTTATGAGAGTTTAGAATGGGAAAACAGATTTGTTTCAGATCAATGTGTGAAGGCTTCTTAGGCAAATATCCCTCACGATGATTTCTTTTATCGCACGTACGCGATATTAAAATTGCGGCAATTAAAATTGTGAATAAAATTTTTAGTAGTAACGCTAGCAATCAAAATAAGGTTGTTGTTGTCGTACTTTGAAATTTGAGACGAGCGCCATACCATGGCTCTTATCAAAACAATTTTCTTGATAAGGTTCATTGTAAGTTATGGACTGTGACGATTTGTGAAATAAAAAGCACGTAATGCTAAAACTAAATTAAATTGCAGTACCAAAAAAAACAAAACCTAATTCACTCTTTACAAAACTTCCTTTTCTCATCTGAAAACAATAACCGGCGCCGTATTTATAATAAAACGTTTAGTGTAAACGTGTAACAACAAACTTCCATATTTTATTATGATCGTTATCGTAAAACGACCCCAATGCGCATTGTTTAAAAGTTATACCTAGTCGCGCACCCCTTGCAACCCGTCTCCGAGATTTCATTATGGAATTGAAGTAAAATTTCGATAAAATTATAAACTGTAATGACCACATAGATATATTTTATCAAAAGTGAAAGTGAAGTTACAGCGAACCACACTCCTAGGTACAGGATTCCACCCATGTGTGTGTGTGGGGGGGGGGTTAAGGGCAAGGAAATGTCATCCGCGCTGCCCCAATGCCTGGGGACTTCACATGTTTACGGTATATTTTTTCAATTTCCCAGATATGCATTTCCTCACGATGTTTTCCTTTACCACATGATAAATCAGAACATATATTAAAATATGTAACAAAGTTTATTTGTGCGGGCGGGGTTGCGTCGGGTTGCACACGGATCTATATTTTGTATTATTTGTCTAATGAACAAAGTTTGCTTTTATGTTTTGCAGTACGTGTTGCTGCAAAACCTAATAAAAAAAGCATGATGCTTCGTTATAAGTGTTTGCACTTACTATTAATGTGATGTTTACGTGTTAGTTCGGTATCGAAATAATTAGCGCATAATAATGACCTTGACAAGTCGACAAAAAAGCCCGACCTCTCTGCTTCAAGTTTGAGATGTGCAAAATTCATCGCTTCATCAGCTATAGTAAATTATAGTTGTAGCACGAATGAGTCGGCTCGACCGGGGTAGGATTACAGTCTCACAAAATACCAACGTAAATTAGCAGCTTAATGCTGCTGTGTTTCATATGGTTTGTGTAGAGAACTGGAGACCCTTTCTAATGGAAACGAGGCATTCCACCTTAGACCTCACGGGTGATAACGCACCTGCATTTCGATTCTTAATCGAGGATAAATGTAGATGTCTATGGGCCACAGTATACCCTTACCATCAGGTGGGCTGTGTGCTCGTTTGTCTCCCAATGCTGTAAAAGATTTCTAAATAATAATTGCTGCTTCCCGTTTCTAAATTATATAATAAACAATTTTGTTATTTAAAACTCCTCCAAAATATTACTCCGAAAACTAAAACCGGTGGGTTTTCTTATACAACAGATTATATCACGTGGACTGTGTGCGCGTTTGTCATCATATTCTATAAAGAAAATCTGCATGCAAAAATATAATGATATGTATTACTACAAAGAGCACCTCACTCTCTTATACAGTTGCGTCAATGACTCACACTACTAAATCACTAATTAGGAAATACGATGTGTATTGTTGATAATCGTAGTCAATAGAAGAAGGCATCTCTGCGGCTCCCTGCGGATCTTTGCCCCAGTGCTTACAACTGATTTCGAAAACGTATCGATTTCCCTTACGAGCCGTTCTGCAGGGCAAAAAGTACATGAAAGAAAATTGCCTTTGAAATAGAATACTAGCCTAACTTAAGAACGACGATATAAAACAAAACGAATCACAATGGAGAACTAAGCGTATCAATCTGAGACTCTATCACAATGCTTAGTCATTGTGATAGACTCTCAGATTGATACGCTTGATACGTTTGGCTGCGACGCTGCGGGTTCGAGTCCTCCACAGAACGAATGTAAGGGCTACAAATATTTGCTTTGTGTGAACATTTGTTCATGTACTATATACATTCGTATATTTTAAGGCTCTCTAGTACTTAATAATAATATAATATACGCAAATGACGTTATACGATTCATATCGCCAATATATACGTGGTAGAGCCACGCTGCAGATATATTGTGGTTGTAACACGAATGGGTCGGCTCGACCGGGGAAGGGCCACGCTCTCACAGAATACCAGCGTAAAATAGCAGCTTAATACGTATGGTGAGTGTAGAGATCCGGAGATACTTTTACTGGAAATAAGTCATTCCGTCTTGGTCCTCAGGGGTAATAACGCATCCGCGTGTAGAATCATAATCGAGGATAAATGTAGATGTCTATAGGCCACAATATACACTTACCATCAGGTAACTGTGTGCTTGTTTGTCACCACAGAAATTTAAATAATATTATTATTTAGATTTCTTTGTTTGTCACCCTTATTCTACAAAAAAAAACACATATATTTATTGCTTATTGTCTATTTTTGTCAATGTTTAGTTATCCTCACTCTCCTTCTAGGGTCAGCGCAAAATATTAAAAGATGACTCTTTAAAAGCTAAAAGCGTTAGCAATCTCAAAAATGATATTATTATAACTTTTGGTACATTGTTCCATCTTATTGATGGTAAAATCGAAAACATCTCCGTTTCCGTAACAAATTGAGACTCCATTAGCAACCGTTTATTGAAGGTAAACACATAAATTTACGAGAAGCTTCTAATTGCCGAACTTGTGCCCGGATCTTTGCCTAAGAATTAATAGCTTTATTTTTGTTAAATAAATTACAAAAAAAAAACGTATGGTTACATCATCAGTTTGTGATTCGTTTACTTTTGGCAATTCAGTATATTATTTTTTTGAATTTTTATTATACTTCGTATCACTTACACAAAAGAATAACGACTGAATATATATAATTAGCATTATTTACATTTATAAATTTACAGCGAGCGTTAACCATCTGAGCTACCACGGCTCTTTACCTCCCTCCCTAACCCTCTCAGAAATAAGGGGAGGCCTGTGCCCAGCTGTGGGACGTATGTAGGCTGTAACTTTACTTTTACATTTATACATATAGTTATGGATTTTGGCTATTCTCGTCACGAGATTTTACACTTTTTTATATTCTGATGCACAGCTATGATCTTCGTTATAATAAACATTGCTATGGGTCCCTTTCTGCTTGAGGTGAAATGGGATTATATTGAAGGAAATTAATAAAATAAAGAAATATTTTATGAATTAGTACATTTTAATTAAAGGATTGCACACCATTCGAATACAAAGATTTATAATATAGGGGTTCGTATAAAAAATCGTTCGAATTAAACATTTATATTATAAACAGTACAAAATATGCTTATTTATTGCACCATAATTTTTTCTAACAAATTTGCATGAATATAAGAATTGTTGGAAATATTTCAGTTTTATCCAATGAGAACGAATCAAAAACCAATTAAAAGGACAGAATAGGGTATTTGCGATGTGCGGACAGACTAATCGCTTTCCATTGTTCTTCGAGCCACTATTTGGCGTGCTTTTGTCACGCAAGGGCGACAGCCAGCACTAAAAAGTGGATATTTAATAATGCAAAGAAAGAGCAAACGAGCCTTATACGATCTACGAAACATATCCAACTTTTAAAATTCTGTATCTTAATTTGCTCTCAATATCATACGACCTTTTACGGAGGTTTCGTTTAAAACATACTGTGATTTGATATTAGTATTGTACTGCCTTGTTGGTTTAGTCGTAGTAAACGTGATTACTAATCATGTGAAGCTCGAATCCCGGGTCTGGACAAAATCAGTCACTGGGTTTTTCTATCAAGAAACTCTCATGGAAGAAGTTGGCGTGGAATTTCGCGCGGCTATGTGAAAGGCCATAAGGACCTCATTCTCTACAGCCGGACTGACAACTAGGAGCTGCAACAAAGGTGCGAAACATTTGGTACTGCGATTGTCGATCCGCACGCCAAACGTGGCCATGAAAGTAAATTGTTCGGAAAAAAAATGGAAGTTTTCTATATTTTAAAGTTATATTAATTACTATTGTAGAAAGATTTTTACATCGCCGTAAGACACCCATTTACAACAGTGGAGTTGCTGACAAAAAAGAAAATAAATCGTAAATGTGTTAAAGTATAAGAATTATAATACAATTTTAAAGATTGGTTAAAAATAATTTAAAACATGATATAAGTATCCGTACTATACAGTTGACTGGAACGCCTAAGTTAATATGAATAATAGAATAACAGTTCAATACGGAAGGTCTCGGGCATTTGGTTTTGCAGATAGTGGCGATGAAAAACGCAAACAGCGACCGCCGGCGTCCGATACGATACGAACGTGACAATTGACAGCTAAGCTGCAGCAGGCGCAAAGAACGTTTTACTTCTTTTGCATATCCCTGCATTCGGTGAGCTTGCATCGTAGCATACTCAGTACAGAGTAACACCGCACAGTAATTTCCGCCTGACCTTCTGCTATACTTTAATGACTTTTGATAGAAAGTATGGATGACAAACGAGCACACAGTTCAAACGATGGTACTCGTAACCATCCCCGGTGTGGCAAATAGACGTATAGGTACGTACATCCTTAGTTTAGAATCAACATTCGAATAAGTTGTCAACTGTTAACAACTTATTCGAATTTAACAATGTTATTCCGTTATTACTAGTACTTTATACTAATCCTAAGTGTATGATCATAGATATAATGCTTATGCCATTTTTAACCCAATGGACTCGTCTCGCATGGTTATTAACCTCTGCCAAAGTATTGGATTTAAAAATCTTGTGCGTTTATAAAACTATACGGAATTGATTTTATTATTACAAGAATCAATTTCGCCGAAGTAGGTGCTCTTTGAAAAATGCCGATGTGCGGTGCATAAAGCAGTCAAATACTTAAAATTGACAAAAAGATGGAGTTGAATGGTCAAGATATAATATAAGAAAAATATGACAGTTTAATTTGTACATTTTAATTATATTATAATGTAATAACGGCCTTCAGTGACAAAATCACGGTATCGGTATAGAATCCACCTGGTGTTAAGTGGTAATTATAGCCCATGAATACCTGTAACCAACGTCAAACAAAAAAGCTGTCATACTTCCTCCTACTCCATAGGACTAAAATGGAACGCCTTACAACGAATAATTATACTTTTTGTCTAGCCTACGAATAGGATCTGCATAACAGTAGAAATGTTTAATAGGCTGGTTTGGTTTCTACATACCCCAGAAAAACTCCTAGGCCAAAGAATCATGCTATTTATGTATATTACTAATAAGCGGAGAAGAACATTTGATAATTGAATCACTACAGAAAGTCAATTTTATAGCCTCGGTTAAATTGGTTTAAAAGTATAAAACAGTCAACATTTTTTTTCGTTCTTTGAGTGCGAAAGAATATTCATCATCATCATTAAAGCCCTTCACAAGTCCACTGCCGAACATAGGCCCCCCAAGGTACGCCGCAAAGCATGGTCCTGAGCCACCTGCATCCATCGCCTTCCTGCATGTCTTAACCAGGTCGTCACTCCATCTAGTGGGGGGTCGCCCTACACTTCGCCTACCGGTACTTGGCCGCCATTCAAGAACCTTTCTTCCCCATCGGTTGTCGGTTCTCCGAGCTATAAGGCCTACCCATTGCCACTTAATTCGCCTTCCTTCTGGAACCCGTGCATTCTGGTCTCTCGCTAAGGCTGTCCAGGGGAATTTCTGTCAGCCATCT
>DWHP01000437.1:0-20122 GCA_018247895.1 Parnassius honrathi
CTACTTTGTTTTTTTTTTGTTAGAGGGGCAGAGGAGCATACGACTCGGCTAATTGTAAGTGATCACGGTCGTCATGAACATCTACAGTGCATTGCCAATCTTTTAGAAAGGAGTAGGTTCTTTCCTTGAAAACCCGCTAGAAACAGTAATATCCTAGGTTGGGTGTCCTTGGTTCGTATCTTAGCTAAAGGCGACATTTTTGCTAAAACTCAAAATTGTGCTTTGGTTTTCTAGACTGGTTGTGTTGTGATCTGATTTGATAGAAACATTACTCGTACATCGGTCAAAGGTAAGCTAAGAAGATGTGATACAAATCGGCAGTTAGGACATCATCAGGACATTATGGCTTTTTCCAAGGTCAAAGTCTATGTCGTGTAGTGGCGATGAAAGAGATAGCACATTTTATCCCTGGAGTCGTGAGAGGCCACAGAGGGAAACTGAAACAACTCAAAATATTAAAACAGCTGTTACAACTGAGGCAAATATTCCCCCTACGAAGCAATATATTAGAAAGGTCCATGATTAGTAGTGAACATTTTATGAACTCTAATGTAAGAGTAAATAAAAACTCAAGTCCAGTTTAGTCTTTACCACCAGGGCTGCCAGATGGTCGGAATTCGTCTGGATTCTCCCGACATTTGAAATGATCCCCAGACCAAACTCAAAATCTCCACACAAATAGCTTTTCGGAAGGTTAACGTATGGACTTTTATTTAACAAAAGCTAAGTTAGTAATTAGACTGAACTTTGAAGCAGTGTTCGAATTTTAAATAATTTCTGAATATTACATACTAAAGAATCCAAATTGGTTGACTATGGTAAAGTCTAATTACAAATACATAGTGTTTTTTTTTATAGGATAAGGTGACAAACGAGCACACAGTCCACCTGACGGTAAATGGATGCTGTGGCCCATAGACATCTACATCTATCCTTGATTACGTTGTCACCCGTGAGGACTTGGATGGAATGTCTCGTTTCCAGTAAAAAGAGTCTCTGGTTTTCTACACTCACCATACGAAACACAGCAACATTAAGCTACTATTTGACGGTGGTATTCTGTGAGAGCGTGGTGCTTCCCCTGTCGAGCCGACCCATTCGTGCTACAACTATACTGCTAATATAACTGCAGCATGGCTCTACCACGTAAAAAATGTGTACTTATACAAATGAAGTGTACTTAAATTAGTTTTGCTTATAATACTTTTGTGGTTTCTTAATTAAAAAATAAGTTTTTAATTTTTAATATTTTTTGTTTATTTATTTTTTGTTTATTATTTATTTTTAATTTGTTCAGATATATTGGTCTTCCGATCCAGCAAACCTATTTATTTTACAACTCATACCAGACGTCTTATAAGGTAGGTACATAGTACATCAATACCCTATAGAATTTACGATAGGAAGGCAGCATAACTTCCGTCGGTCAGTCATCGCTCGCCGCGCGCCGTCCGGGCCGTTGACATCGCTTTGTTTCGCATCGACTGACCTCCCTCTGCGGCCGTACTCCCTTTTATGTGCACGGGCCCTTATTTCTATCATGTAGAAAGAGAAATTGGATAGTTTACAGCTTCAGCTGCTGTTACACGAGAAACAAAGACCTCTTCTAGGATGAAAGCTTTGCGGTTTTATGGCCTGTGATCGCCTCCTATTATCCTAGTATTATATTATTACTCATTTTAACATTAGTATTTTTGTAATATGTATAGAGATATATAAAGCCACGCTGCAGCTATATTTTAGCATGAATGAGTCGGCTCGACCGGGGAGGGACCACGCTGTCACAAAATATCAGCATAAAATAGCAGCTTAATACCTACTGCTGTGTTTCGTATGGTGAGTGTAGAGAACCGGGGACCCGTTTTACTAGAATCGAGGCATTCTGTCTTAGTCCTCATGGGTGACAACGCATCTGCATTTTGTTTTATAAACGAGGCTTAATTGTAGATGTCTATGGGCCACAGCATCCACTTACCATCAGGTGGACTGTGTGCTCGTTGGTCTCCCCTATCCTACATAAAAAAAAACAGAAAAGTAATATTTTTTAATCGTTGTTGCATCTGTTAGTGATCGTGTAATTTTTGAACTTATGTTGTATACTGGATGACCTATTTTACCGTCTGGATAAAAATAGGATATAAATTGTGAACGCGGTAGAGAAAACTATGGCACTGATATTTTACAAAAAATAAAAAACAAAATTTTTAATTAAATAAATAAATTAAAATCTATCGAAATTCAAATCATATCCAGCCTACTTTACGAACGGCAATAAAACAATATTATATACTGTGACAATACATTTAGTAGGCATCTTTGACCTTGTCACTTCGCAGGGTCACAGGCTCGAAGGTGAAGGGCAAAGTAATAGTTCCAAAAAAATCAAACTTTAATTCAAAATTTTTGTTTTTATTCTTTGTAAAATATCAGTGCTATCAGGTATCAGGTTTCTAGTTTATTCATATGTTATACTGTTTTTCCAGATAGGTTCTTGTTATGCTATGATCCGATGGGTGGCGATACAATCCGATCTGTTGTTAGTTACAAATTACGTATATGTACTTATATCGACCGAAATGAATCATATTATCAATATGTTATGTCGGTTTAGTGCCAAAAAAGAAAATCACAGTCAGGCTCCAATACGTCGCGTTAAGGTCGGGTTATTAGTAAATTTTATACTTATCCCAGCGATCCACCCTGGCTTCTTTGGGTGAAGTTTGAATCTGGACAGCAGCGCCGCCTACCGGGTCCGACTATAACTAAGGCCCATCCAGGTGACCCCAAAAGTACCCCATAAAATTCCACCCTCCGGAACCTACAACAGAATTTTATATATGCGGAGTGAATTCGGAGTGAAACTCATCACATCGCACCACCTAACAGAAAAGGCAAGAATAACACCGTCTGTCGAGATTACAATTTATCAAACTACTACAATAAATTATATTTTTAATCCTAATTGCTAATTGAGGTTTCATTAAAGACGTCAAACGTTAAATTGCTAGGACTGGCGTAATAAAATAAATTTATGTTTTTTACTTAGAAATTTTGAGTATTAATTGAATACTCAAAGCTTAGAAAAGCCTATATTTCCTAGGATAGAGGTGTTGGGAGTTGCGATAATGGGTTTAGTAGTGACGATGATAGTGCACGCAATTCATGAAGGTGCTCTTCAAACTAGGTAAGACATAATTTTATTTTGCTAGGTAAATCTTAGCAAATAAATTTTGGATATCTTTAATATAGTGGATTTCCCCGAAATAACACTCGATTATATTAATGAATTTGGGTTTAGTTTTGTTGCTAGGCTCTGGAATCTTTTTATTTCTAAATAATTTACTTCTCTTTTGTACTATTACTAGCTTGCAAGACAGACGTTGTTCTGCGCTTTTCGCCGCCCTTTGTCATGTTCTATTAAATTTCCTTAAATTCGCAAAAAAATTGTGGGTCACTCATGGGCAAAAAGACTATCCTATCTCTCAAGTTGGACCAAACTGCACACGGTGTGCTAATTTGATTCAAATCGGTTAAGTAGATATTAAGATAAAGTTGGTATTTTATGAAGGTAAAGTTTTCAAACGAACACACAGTCCAACAGATAGCAAGTAGACGATGGTTAGTAATTAAGCGATGGTAACCTTTTTTTAAACTTAGGAGATAAATGAACTTACAGTCCACCTGATGGTAAGTGGTTACTGCAGTCCATGGACACCTGCAGCCAATTTCAAACAAAGATAACTACAGATGCTTTATTACCCTCACGACTAAGGCCCGATTTACATTTTGAGAAGTGACAAGTGCGAGTGGCAAGTGCAAATGACAAATGACAAATGCTTAGTTCGAATTTTATTCCTACTTATCACTTATCACTGCCTGTTCATACGCAATAAGCCCTTGTCGGTTACACTCGCCACTCGCACTTGTCACTTCCCAAAATATAAACCGGACCCATGGACCTAGAAAAAAGGGTGGACGCCGTCTCTTAAAACAATTACTGACGCATCCTTAGTAAGTCAGTTTGCCTAATACAAACAAGCCGGCACGCACACATGCACACCATAGTAAGTCTACCGCCCGCTATACGCTCCAATCCGCACTCACGTAGTTACTCACACATAGTTACGCGGCCGCCATTGCGGTGCGTCAATTGTTTCTTAATGAGACTCTGTCCCCTTTTTTTTCTAAGTCAAGACCTAAGGTAAAATAGATATATTTTTATGCGTGATACAGTCATGCTGCAGCTACATTATGGTTGTAGCACGAATGAGTCTGCTCGACCGGGGCAGGACCCCCCTCTCATAGAATGCTATCGTAAAATAACAGCTTAATACTGCTATGTTTCGTATGGTGAGTGTAGAGATCTGGAGACCCTTTTTTGCTGGAAACGAGGCATTCCATCTTAGTCCTCAGTGACAACGCATCTGCGTTTTATTCTTAATCTAGAATAAATGTAGGTATCTATGGGCCACAGCATCCACTTACCATCAGGTGGACCGTGTGTGCGTTCGTCACCCTTATTCTATAAAAAAAAAATTATTCTCTTCACTCGCCGTGCGAAACACACTAGCGTATGTAGTGTACCTAATACACTGCCTGGATGATTTGTGTTTTTCGTTAACTTCGGTTATAAGTCTATCCATTTATTACAGTCTATAAAAGCCCACTGCTGAACACTAGTAGTACCGCCACTACACGGTTGTTTGCATTTCAATAAAATAAACACGTCAACATATATCAACTACCTTGTTTAATTTTTTTTAAAAACTAATTAACTTCACGTTAATAATATCTCTGATCGTTTTGTATTAGAAGCCTTTATCTCTATAGCCAAAGCGATTCAACACGATACAGTGTTCGAGGTGGAATAAAACGGCAGCGCGATTTTTATGTCTGTTGCTATATACGATGTATAGAATCGATGCATAGTCTTGGCTTGCAGAAATGGAATGCATTGCACACTGCACTGCACAGTCAGTAGTTGGCAAGCCGCCGCCAGAGAACGCGGCTGGTTGCCGTCGCGCTCGCTCTTTACACCCGACTTGACTTCGACGCCTCCAACTGTCACCGAAGTTTTCTGTGTTCTTTGTTCGTGATTTGTAGCTCGTGTCGCTGGATTGCCAGCTCCGTCTGTGCATACAGAAGGTTGGTAAAGTGCAACTTAGTAGACGGTATTTCAAAACGATTCCTTTCGAATACGAATAGGCTTTTGCTTGCGGTTCACGTTCTTACAAAATGTTTCTGTTTATTTTTTTTAGATTAAGCATTTATCAGACATAAGACATATTAATGCCTTAAATAATTTCGATTGGAGATGATTTGATGTTCAATTATATCGTTAGAAATTGTAATGATTCTCATTTTGTAAAATACTAGTATGTTTCGGTTATAATTAATTTATCTTATACTAACATTTAGTTAATGTTTCAATTAATTTGTAGTTAACTTGTTATTTATTACTTTATCTTAAACTAACATTTAACTAATGTTATAATTAATTTGTTATTTACTTTTATCTCTATTCGTAATGAACTACAGTTTAATATAACACAACCTAAACAGTTGAAACAACAACATTCATATGTATTATGTACCTCCAGATACAGTGTACGTGCATAGCCTTAATTAAAGACACCGACAGATACAGTAAGTATAACTTTAATTAGAGACCCCGTGGCTTTGTAGTTAGCCCATGTACTTATCTACTCACAAGTCCTGGCGTCGAATGTAGTCTTAGGTAATGTAGTGTAGGAGAGAGGCATTTCCCTTCGGGGGTTTGATCAGAAAACATTTAAAAAAGGCAATATTTCTTAAATAAAACCAATTTAACGGGGTTTATCGCGACCAATACATAATTTGAATATCGCTTAGGGTGTATTGAAGTCAGGAAACAACCATGTTGATGATGGAACGTTGGGAACTAAAAAATAAGTTGTATTGAAACTGGGATAAAATCCATGAAACTAGTTTAATGCGTTGTGTACCTACTATTTGCGTAAATTATAAGCAATCTGCCTTTAGTCAGAAATATTCATAACGTAGGGTCGAGTTATAACATTGAATTAATTAGTTTTCTTCCTCGCCCAACCTTCTTGTGGAATCGACTACCACCAGCAATTTTTCTGGACCGATAGCCTAAGTCTGCTTACTCTAAAAATTGCTGTGGCTCATCACCAACGTATTCTATATAATAGTTCTAATTGAATTTGTTTTCTTTAACAAGACCAAGATATGTCTGTGTGACCACAGTTTCTATGAGAGGGCAGTCACATGAAGTAGTCAGGCCGTGTAAGTAGTGATGGTTGTGTGCAACTATGTTTGTGACAGAATGGCGCTTGATGTGCGGAGATTTGATAACTAACACTTTGATTTTTTTGGTATTTAGTACTAGACTAGTATCATGGCATCGAGGCCGGTTTAAGGTCTCGGTTTTTAAGAGACCGGCAACGCATCTGCAATTCCCCTGGTGTTGCAGTTGTTCATGGACGGCGGAATTCACTCACCATCAGGTGAGGCGCGTACTCGTTTGCCTCCCGTATAAAAAGGTGGTAGCACTTACTTTTGTGTATCACCCTCTTAACAATTTCAAATAACAAGGTTTCATATTTATTTTACTGCTTGGTAGCCATTGGATATACGAAAATATAACTACGCAGTCGATCAGTCATTAAGTCATTTTCTAGGGTAATACAGTGTTTTAATTATCCATTCTTGAATGGAAGGGCAAAAAAAAAGAGAAAGCAAAAAATTGTAAGTAAATTCTAGAAACAAATAAAAAGTCAACCCTCTAAAGTATTTATCTCGATTCCGGGCCACGAATAATGGCATTATATTGTATTGTTACAGCGCACACTTTTACATTGATTCCGCTAAAGGGAAAATTTTACAATGGACTGCGTTCCGTTAAAAGAAGCTTTCCATTAAATTAGGGTTGCTAGGTGGTAGAATACCTTGTCTATCTAGATTATCTAGGTAGGTACCATGCTCTTACCATTTGCAGCGCGTGCACTGCTTGTGTGTAGGCTATAGAGAGCCAGGGTACTTACAGGCTGTGGGGAAATCTATGGTAGTCTTCAGGGGTGACAACGCATCTGTAGCGTTCCTTGTTGGAAGTTGGCTGCGTGTGTCCAACCGTCATATGGACTGTAAGATTGTTCGCCACATTTTTATAAAAAAAAAGTTTTGTTCATCAGTATGTTATGTTATACAGTCAAAATATTTACGTAAATAAACTTTATCTCAAGAGTTTTTCGGAATACCAAGTTTTTTTATTCCGTGGTTAAATATCAGGAGGTAAATTGACATTTTTAAATTCATCTTAAAAGTTGCAGAATGTGTTAGCAGCAGGTTAGTAATGAGTAGTTGAATTGCTGTACGCCATTCTGATTTCAAAAGTACAGGATTGCAAAAATGTTCTATTTATCAAGTCCTATAAATATTTCCTTCATCTTCTTCGTCAGGCGTAAAAGCATGGACCTCTACCGTTATATTTTGCTTTAATCGTTACGCTTGGAATGCCGCCGGGTTAAACTATAGACAAAATGATAATGTGGTGGTAAAGGGAGGGGAGATGGTGAGGATTTAGGGGAGGCCTCTCCCATTGCGGTAATGTATAGTTTATGTGTAATATTTCTTTTGTAAAATCGTAACATCACTTTTTTGCACAGGAATATTGACACAAAGTTATTTGTGTAACAGCTTCGGCGCTGCAACAGCCCCTTCGCCCATGCGTAGCAAATCGCAGTCACCCATGCTCACCTCCGCAGCTTTGGCTTATTGGTCGATCAGCCTCAGCCGCTACGGCCCTGCTCTCCCTCCGCGCCTACGGCTTTACAAAAAGACTAGGGGTAGGGCAGACAAGACTACGTGGAGTCGAGGCGTGCTGTTTCGCTTTTAGAATAGATTCGATCAATCTTATTTATAAAGTCAGGTTGCCCCAAACTCTGCTATGATAGTAGGTAAATGAAATAATGTAATGTGAATTGTTATAACTTTGTTTTCTGAAAAACCTCTTGACTGCTCTCCACTGCGACTCAATTTGTTGTATATATGTCCCGTCTTCAGCTACAAATGGATTGTCTGGTTCTGAGTGATTAACTTTTTTATGGGTGTATCTGTGTTAAAAAATAAATTCACATATTTGCGTTTCGTTATATGTAATTTTTAGTGGAATTTATTTTTGTCGTATTTATTTCAAAAGGCATTTCCGAAATCCAAAAACAGTGTAAAATGTTCGAATTTAACCCTGACAGACCCAAATTGAAAACAAAATTAAAAACTCAAGTACTTGACGTCTACTTCATAATACGAGAACAAATTGACACATTTGCGTTTAATTATAAGCTATATTTAAAATTTGTTTTTATCATAATTAATTCAAAACGCATTTTCCGACATCTAAAAACAGTGTAATAGGTTCAAGCTTAACAAGCCTCCTAGACTAAATATATTATTAAAATCGAGTATGGGATATCTATAGCCAACTCGACCGCCAGTCTGGTATTATATTTATAAGTGTAGTGTAAGCAAGGCAATATACCATCATCGATTGGAAGTAATGAGTTTGTACTGCATTTCCTACATCCAACTCTTACGGCTTCCACCGGACGGAATGTAGCAATGGAAACATTTTTTTTAATATAGAATGAGGGTGACAAACGAGCACACATTCCACCTGATAGTAAGTGGTTCATGTGGTACATAGACGTCTACATTTATCCTCGATTAAAAATTAAAACACACATGCGTTGTCTCCCTAGGATGGAATGCCTTTTTTTCAATAAAAAAGGGTCTCCGGATTTCTAGACTCACAACACGAAACACAGCAGTATTAAGCTGCTATTTTACGTTGGTATTCTGTGAGACCGTGGTCCTTCATGTACGTCTTTTCGCACAAAGAATACGAAATCTAATTACGGAGCTATAGTTTGCTCTAGATCATGTTTTTTATTTGGTCAACCGTGACCAATTACAACTCATATGGTTGCAAACGATAACTACTGTCCATAGACATCACTTTATGTTAATTTCAAATATCTTCGATAGAGAATAGAGATGTGGGTGCCATTTTTAGGGGATTAAAATTGATGAGTAAGATAGAATGCCTCGTCACTTTTTCTAGCATTATGTTTCGTTATGGCTGATGCCTGATACCTATTGACCTACCGACAGAAGCGCTGTAGCGTTATTATGTCATTGTACGTTTTTACTGCCAAAACAAAGCACTGCAGCGTAATGCTGCCATTTTACGTTTGTACCAGTCTACTCAAATTTGTCACTGGTTACTCGCTTGGCGAAACACTGCAACGTTATCAGTTATCACAGCTTTATACCATTATAGCATGGAATGGCAACAAAGCTATGACGCTACTTGCCGCGGCTTGCCGGCTACGGCATTGTAGCTATTCCGTGCTCTGTGCGTCGTATTATGTATGTAGTATATAAGCGAATTAATACCGTTATTTTAAGTTTGCCTTATTTAACGATGCCATCCACACCATCTGGATGCTTGGCGGTCCACCTCTGTGCGATTTACTAGGATTTTTCCTCCTCGCACGACTACTTTGTGGAATACGGCTACCAAAGGCGGAATTTTTTTTCCGGACCGATACGACTAAGGAACCTTCAAAAAATGCTTACTCCTTTTTAAAAGGCCGGCAACGCACCTGCAATTCGGCAATTCCCCTGATGTTGCAGTTGTTCATGGACGGCGGTCGACACTTATAGATAGTGCCATCCACGAAGACCCACCCTACCTATTTTTGGTCGAGGGGATCGCGGGGTGCCGGGAGTTCCTGATTGGTCTATTCGTTGTAGTTCATTGTAGTGTGCGCGTTTCGATAATACTCACACATTAGTGGAAGCTTGCACACTTATACGTAACCCGTAAATATAACTATAAATATAAAACGTAACACGTAAACGATTAGGAAAAATAGTGGGGCGCGTCCTCGTGGATGGCACTATCTGTACCATCGTGTGAACCGCGTGCTCGTCTGTCCCTCTTTCATATAAAAACGAAGCACGACGAAAAATGAAAGAAAAAAGAAAGATACCCACTGTTGTGATCAGGTTTCAAGAGTATGGAAAATTTATTAGTATATCATTGAAGGTGTCAATGAGTGACGTGTGTCTTCTTCTATTTTTAGTAAAACTACTCATAACTAATTCAAACTAAATACAAATTACGTGTGGGCTAGATCACACCTCCCACCGACAGAAATATTTAAAAATAATTATGCATTAGTTTAAAATTATAGTGTAAAGTAAGTTATCCTTACTCCGGCTCCACATGTTGGTCTCAACGTTGGTCCCAGTACCACTCGTCCAATCATAAGAACTTTTTTTTCATTAACATATAATCATGACAACATATACTCAGCGATCGTTAACCGTGTAGTGGCGGAGTAAGAACATCCACTATCCCAATATCGAACGGAGGGTAACGTATGAGACGACAGAGAGATTCAGTTTCCGTCTGTCGGGAGATGAGGAGCAGTATCCTTGTGATAATAACTCAAAATAATAAAAACTTTGGTTGCCAACCCGCTGGCTAAGAGTGGCAACTATGGCAAAATCCCCCCTATGAGGCAGTTAATGGGGGAGGACTATATTCTGTAATGAACTTTTATAGTTTATAATGAATTGATGGATACTCAGGTAAAAGCTCTTAGAAGAATTTATATCATCAGCTTATGAATTACAGAAAATATTTGACAGCGGATTAATTAAGACCAGTATTAGATTGCATCATTGCTCTTCCACGTTCAAATTACTAGTCAAAGCTATATTAAAATAATATGGTTTACATCGGCCGATCGTTATTTACGGATTATGAAATATTTTATAACGCAAGACCCGTATGGTGGTTGTGATTTCCTGGTTCACTTGCGGATAAACAGAATCTTGTGGGGTGATGAAACAAGCTTTTCTCAAATAGGAAGTAAGCGCTTTTTAATTTATATCCTGAAATTATTAATTACAATTTTTAGTACCTACTCGTTTACCATGTGCTCTTGGTACTCTGTCCTCATAAACTTGATGGCTAAAATAACAATTTCGTAATAATTTCGTAGGCATGTGAACTACGCCAACACCTATGGGATACCTACTGCCTCTTCCCTATAACCCTCTTAAAAATGAGATCAGGAATAACTTGACTTTTAGCATTCGTTTTAAACAAGTGAAAATTAATGACCTGAGATTCGAGTTAAAAAGTAAAATGATGTGTTTCAACTATTTTAATTAGGTTTTGTTTAATAAAAATCAGAACGCAGCGTTATCTATCACTCTTGAGGTCTAAGATGAATTAGTTATCAGTAAGTAAAAGTCCTAACCGTGCAGTGACGGTGTAAGAATATCAACTTCTTCATATCGTCCCGAGGGTGTCATAAGAGGCGACGGAGGGAAAATGAAACAGGAGACGGGCAGCAGCATCTTTCAAAAGGCTGCGTTTGTCAACCCGCTCGCCGAGCGTAACAACTATGGCGAAATTCCCCCAATCTATGGGGAGGCCTGTGTTCAGCAGTAGAGTTTTATAGGCTGTAGTGGATGGATAGATGGAAATAAAAGTACGCCATTCACTTTGCAATTTTTCTTGACTTGAACACCAATCAAAAATATGTCTAACAATAACATTCAGTTTTGTCGGCGCAAAGTTTAGCCGTATGTGTATCCAGCCAATAAGAATTGTATATTTGGCAAACGGCCCGCCATTTCTAACTAATATAAAATGAAACTGAAGGTTAGTCAACAGCCTATGTTATGAAAAAAAAAATAAGCTGAATTTGCTAACGGATGACGATGGTAAGAGTTAGATCTCATTAGTTAGGGCTAGCTAAGTATATTAGTGGTCGAAATTCGACCGTAACGACATCGGTTTTGTAAGTAATCTGGCGCTAATTCATTACTATTGTCTTTTTATTACAATTTATGAAATTCGACTTAATGAAATCGTAATTTATATGTTGGCAACATTTTAAAATTATTTGGCAACAATTTCTACTCTGTGCGACTGTTTGACTTCTAGTCTCTAGACTATTATGTGTTTTACGGCAGTATAAACGTTGACAATAAATGTTCTATTTAATTTAATGTCTTTGTAATACTTTATGTTTAAATTCTCCTTCTCAATATAAAGTTTAACTATATCTAATCTCACTCCTCAGTGCGCACAATATGTCCAAGAAGGGGTACAAAGTTTTCCCTTCACGTACTAATGTGGGTATAAATACATATTTATAAGTAAACAATGCCGTATATATTAATGTAATTTACCCACGACGATATTTTTCTGATTTGCGATTCCAGTACCAAACGCCTCTCGTATACAATATTCATTTGTATACTTATGTCATTTTTGTCCGTTCACAATATTGCCAGCCTTCAACAGCTGAGTCTATTATGAGAAAAGTTGGCCCCGGTTTTGTCCTCGTGGCAGTTTAGAGGCATCATAATTGACTTGATGGCTTCGTTGCTCCGTGAATTAGCAATGAGTTGCCGTGCTGAGGGCCGCGGGTCTACTTGTCCCGTGCGCAGATCTCGCACGGGACAAGTAGTTGAATGACCTACAAATAATTGCTCCGCTTATGCCTGTTTGCTCTTGTGAAATGTAAATATGTAAACTACCTCCGCATAACCGGAGAAAATCTTTGTGAGGAGATAAGTTTAAAAAAAATCACACGAAAAAGTAAAATTGACTTACCTGCTTTCTAAGGCAGCGCAATGTGATCCTTGAACCGCCTCCGGTCAGAGGATATGTTTTATGTTTTTATTATATATTATATATTTTTTTTAAATGGTGGTTATAAACCGCAATTATGTTTGAATGCACGCAATACAAACAAAGGTTCTATAAATCCAGCACAAAATCGTCCAAACAACCATTTAAGCACAATTTTTTAATTAAGAGCGCGACGCGTACGCAGAACTGTAAGACTTTCGGGTTTCGATCGCGAGATTACGCTCGTGCAGTAAGTACCCACAGGCAATCGGAATTAAATTAAAAATTGTCGTAGTCATTGTCGAATATACATATATTGTTTCAAGGGATTATTTTTTATTTAAACCAAAAAGGGGCCTGATTGAGGGTTTAGTGTGGCAACACCATCCTATACTTATATTATGAAAAATTATGAACGCGAAATATAATATAACAATCCTTCCTCCACCTACCATCACTATCGGATAACCTGACGTCTAATTGTGTAAGTCTTCACACAATTTTTTGTCGTAATTGAAAACTCGTTACTTTTTGGACATAAGAAATTAAATTTTTATTTATCAAATGTCAACGTGTTTTATAACCTACTGTTATATTTTTTGTAGGATAGGGTGACAAACGAGCACACAGTCCACCTGACAGTAAATGGATGCTGTGGCCCATAAACATCTACATCAATCTTCGATTACAAATCAAAATGCAGATGCGTTGACACCCGTGAGGAATAAGATAATGTTTTTCTGTCACAAAATGCCCAGTAGCAGTAGTATTACACTTGGGCAATATAATCCAGATGCGCAGATGGCTATTTTCCCTTGAGAATGGCCGCCGTTACCAAAATTCAATCTGGAGCCCTTTAATATAGTTTCATAAATAAAACACATAGTTGCTTGAATCTTTTAATGATCAAAAGTGAATTCTGAACATCAAATAAATACTAATCTGAAATATCTTATGTTATTGGATTTTTTGGCAGAAAATCCAATAATTGATTTTAATCCGATCTGGGATTCAAACCCGGGACCACATGATCAGCAGTCACGCTTACAATCCTAATGTCAACTTCACTCATACTCGGTGCACCAAGTTGAGTGATGGGCGAGGCTATAACGACCGACTGATGGCAGTTTGGATAAAACTGATCTTGTCACAAAGTTTGTCCTTGAGAATACATAAGACGGTAGACAAAAGCGGGGCTATAGCGGGTAAGACTCCGGCATAGCCTATAAACCGAAGGTATAAGGTAAGGACGGCATAAGGATTTCATCACGTCGATAAATGTTGACGAAATAAAGAAAGCGACTGCACCTAATTTATATAGCAATTAACTTAATAGCCCGGAGACAAGAGGTTGGCGATGTTCCACCCCCCATGCAGTGAAACGAAATGAAATTTACATATTTCTACGACATCGGAAAAAATTTGTATTTCAAATATAATTTTGTTCAAACCTACGATCGTTTCGAAATGAAGGTTCATTTAACCGGAGAAGATTGTCACGTAGAGCCGTTGTCGTCTTGCTCCTCATCTCGCTCCGATCGTGTGTCGGATTGCCGTTCCGACTGACAATTAGAGTGAGGGAATAGAGAGTGCATCTATGTTTGCGCATACACTCATACTAGTCGTTCACTTCAAGAATGCCGTTACCTCCCGCCGCGCCCCCTCATTCCGCGCCTCAAGCGTCGCCCTTTTAGTACCGATAGCAACGTCGAAGTGTACTTACGTCCGTTTTTTATGCTCCCGTACGTTCTCTAGTTTGTTACTGTTTGATGAAATAATAACGTGTTCGATAAAAATATTTTATTTTATCGAACACGTTATTATTTCATCATCATCATTCAAAAAATATTTTATTTCATCGAACACGTTATTATTTAACTTTATTGAAAATATGAATACTAAAAAACATAAACATGATGATTTTTTTCGTCTACGGTACCGTCGGCTGTGACTTCGTAACGGTCTACGACGGCACACTCGAAATGAACGCGTAGTACAATATAATATTGTTCTACGCACGTGGTTAGTTGAGACTATTGTACTCATAGGGCCGTAGTAGCTCAAGCGCTGAGCTTTCGCCGTAAATTTTCACAGCGCCGGGAACCGAACCTAGCCCCGCGTGGCAATTTACATGTCTAAGAAATTAAAAAAATATTTCGAAGACTCTCAGGAATGGAAGGAGGTTAGGCCAGCTGTCTCGTATTTTAAACTTTAAATGTTGAAACTCATCATAACTTGACTTATATTACACATAAAATAAGGCAATTGCCTTTTCCACACGGCATAATACTTTGAGAAGATACGGGCATGAATTGCGTGTTTTTTGTTAAGAACAAACAAGTTGAGTGACCACATGATGGAATGCTCTCGAAGTCGCCCATAAACAATGAACATAAACATTGACGACTTGCCTAGTCTGAAGCAGCGTTCATAAATACCTCGTTGTGTTTGATGCTCGCTTAATAGGCTTTCAAAGATAGTAAACAATGTACTTGCGACGTAATTATATCAACTTCACGACTTAGTAGTTAGTGGAAAACCGGAGAGGCACTGCATAAGAGGAGAGATTGCATAATTTAATTCTATTCACTCTTCTCCCTTCCACTACGTTCGTTGGACGTTCGGCCAGTCTCCACCCTTTCGTTGTTGACACAGAAATCTAAATATTATTTAGATTTGACTTACCGCATTCGAACCAAACGGTTTGCTACGTCGTTCATCATGCGTATAGAAAAGGAGTGGAATAAGTTGCCAGCATCTGTCTTTCCATCCGATTACAATGTGGGTGTCTTCAAGGCAAGAGTGAATAGGTTTTTGTTAAGTCAAGGCGCTTCACCATCTTAGACTACATTTACCAGCAGGTGGGATTGTAGTTAAGCGCTGGCTTAGAATATTAAAAAAAAATTTGGATGCGAATCCTAACCGATGTTCAGATTTGGCCTTAGCTGGCGATAAGTTAAAGATATTCGATCACAGATACTTATTTCTTTGTTTAATTTTGATTAAATATATGTGGTTTCAAATAACCCCTCAGCTCAATAAAAAACAGTTACTTCTGTATTATAGACAGATACTTCAATTGTATTTATATGTTCAGAATTAATAATAATCGCCTGTGAGTTTGTTAGTGATCATGTAACTTTGGAATGCCTTTACTGATTAAGGTAGATATCACAATTTTATCGAGACTATGCTAGTCAAGTTATCAACAAATTATATAGGCATTTATAGACTAAAATGAATCATAATATATGTTGGCTAAGAGCAAAAACAGCAAATCACAAAATCTGGACCCGTTGAACGGGCCGACCCGCTATGGTTGAGTTAAAAATTAGTTTTACATTTATGCTGTAAAAATGCCAAAAGGTTCGTAGTAAATTATTCGGAGTAAAACTAATCGCGAAAACTACCGACAAAAATTAAACAACGCCTGTGACTCCGTCTAGTGTATTTACCTTTAGATGCCTTGTAACCAACTACTCCGTTATTACGGTAGACCTACCCGTATTATGTATAAACTATAAATCTACCACCCATGATAAATTTACGGTAGAACTACCATCTTTTATATAAATCTACCACCCTCCATAAGCATGTTATTATGGTGCCACGTTCTACCGTAATACTGTCGTTCTTAATTTAATTTTTATTTCTTTAAATGCCAACACAAAATTTACAAATTTATTAAGTTTCCAATATTACCTTTTTGATTATAACAACACTGCTAGTTCAAGGGGAGTTCCTCAGAATAGACAAGGCGTAACAAAGGTATAAATTGAAATAAATATACTAGTACAAGCAAAGTAGTTAAATCAATTCTCTGCACTCTGCGTTTAATCATTAAAACTTTGTTTATCTTTAGTTAGTCTTAGTTCAAAACTTATAAATTAGCGAAAATGGAGCATACTAAGTTGCAAGTTGTCATAAATTATGCAGAGAAGCAACTTTATGCAGCGGTTTAAAATCACAATGTGTTTGTGCTTTGCGGACGAACGTTACAATATAAGGTAAATATTTCATGTTACGTGATTTATGCTCGTATTTTACTATCATTTTTGAGAAATGCATAAAAAATTGTTTGCTTGAGCAGCTTTTTTAGTTGCCATAATTTTCTATATCTTACCGTATTTTTAGACCAGCAACTAATCTGGACACTTGGCAGTTGGAGACTCTACTTGTGTCATTTTTACTAATCCACCATTAATTAGAAAAATAAGAAGTCCATCCCACAGCAGAGCAGGCGACCGCTCAGATCTGACTATTGGTAGATTTCCTCGGTATATTATTCATTACTTATGCTGCCATACAAACTTTTAGTGCTGGGATTAGGAAAATATACCTACCATAAGTTAAGCACGTTCATAAACTTCATACTAAAAATTCTGTTTAATAATTTCATAGATGTCGGCGAGAACAGACTTGGGTGCTCGTTTATAATGAAATTTACAACGAGCGCCCCGCCTGCAACTTTTATTAAATTTTATACTGGTAACTATCATGCCTTTCTACTACTACCATTTGAGCTTATGGTATACATCTTCATTATCATTACTACAAATATACTGTATCCACTATCCAACAAAACAAGAAAAGATCTCACCTATATTTTAACCGACTTCAAGAAGGAGGTATACAATTCGACTGCATGTTTTTTTTAATGTATACCTCAGAAATTTTTTGTGGGTAAACAGATTTTGATAATTCTTTTTTTATTTGAAAGCTGGTGCTCCTGGTGTGGTACCATATAAATTTTATTAAGAACTGACCAGTAGTTTTTGAGTTACCCCGAATACGTATTTAATTGGCTTCGAATACGTTGATGTTCTCATTTTATTTATATTGAATTCGGTTGTACAAAGTTTTTAATTTTACCACTTGTGTAGTTTTTATATTTATTAGAAACTAGTGCCTGGGTGTTTTCGGGTTACAACTACATCCAGTGGGAGATCGCCCTTAACTGCGCGTGAGGCCCATTGCCACTTCAGCTTGTTAATTTATCTATTAGTCAGCCCTTAAGTCTGTATGTTTTCAAAAGAATAGCATTGATACGTTTTCCTTATTTCTATTAAAAAGGGTGGACTTAATTAGTGCCTTTCGGCGTTCTCTCCCAGTCAACTGCACTTATCTTGCGTTTAACGTAGCCATCGCGTTAGTATCGTTACCGTCACATGCACTGGTTATGTTTCATTATTCGGTGCTTAATGCGTTTAGTTCCCACGGAAAATACTCCTGAAGTGTTACCACAGTGAAATTCATAGACAATGAAGCACAAAGAGTTTTTTTTTGTTATAAATTAAGTAATAAATTAAATTACTTAGTATATTACACATTGTATGTACATATACATAAACATACATATTATGAACTTATATATTAAATAAGATATACAATACAAAATTTGCCTGAGGAGTGTTGTTGATACTTTACCTTCTTCTGAAAATATATTATGAAATATTTAAACATTTTGAATATGTTTTTTATTAATATTATGCTCCGACAAATGCTTCAAAATGTAATTGGCAGCTTGTTGTTGTTATTATATCAAAACATATCAAAAGTTAAATGCTGTTATATGTTCGGGCTGCCCGCTAGTGACCGTAATTTATATTATTTTGAGTTAATATATAGAAACTCGTTTATATCAGAAAGAGACTGCACCGCATCTTTTGTTTCTTTTCCCTCTATCGCCTCACGTCCGCGGGGTGATACGGGGTACTGGATACTTCTACACCATCACGTATCGGTCAAGCAGCAAATAATTAATATTAATGTAATTTCTATATAGTATATTAGTTAAAAAAGTAATTTAGATAACTCTCACAGTTCTTGATAACGACAGATGAAATTGAAGTCCTTCAAATGGCGAATGGACACGGTACTACATGGACACTTGCAAATCCAATGAAAGAAGACAGGTGCGTTGCAAATCTCCTACTGTGTATGTCGGATTGCCGTCAATTTCATCGCGACGAGATCGATATGTGTGACGTAGCAACATCGATCTACATTCTACACCCCTAACCCCGCTAAATAAATAACAGACTCGATATACATGATGGAACAACATATATAGCGCGAATTGTGCTCTCTTATTTTTTACTTTGTAAGCGTTGTTGACAGCGCTCTCGGCAAATCCAATATGTGGACTATATTATATGTTGATTGTCGTAGAAATGACGTTCGTTTAAAACTCTTTGTTTATCCATATAGATCTAGATAATTGTGTTGCAGGCGTTTGGCTGTCGTTTAAAAAGGAAAGAGTACCTAGTAACGCCGTTAAATAGGAATACAGTGTGCCAATGGTGGAATTTCAACCCACGACTTTCAGATTGTTTTTTTTTAAAGTAAAAACTTCTTTAGACACGTTGGGCACTTTTGGAATGGCGAAAAAACACTAACCTCGCGTGACCGTCACGCTCAGATACATATATACAGGCTACCTACCCCGGCTTGATTTCTGGATTTCGACAACAGCGCCACCTATCGGGTCTAAATGTGAATTTAAACCATCTATTCAAACACATAAAAAGCTTCATCAAAATCGGTTGAGCCGTTTTTGAGTTTCATCGACACTAACGGATAACTTTTAACGAAAAATTTTATAATAGAGATATATATGTAATATGCGAGTCCACGTATACACAGCCGTGGGACTAACTTATTGCTTACATAATTTTTCTCACATTACATACCGTTAGACATTTAATTCGAAGCAAATATGCAGAAAATCGTTCCTAAATAAAAATACTTGCCTGTTATGTATTAAAATTTCAATTAAGCAAATGGACGAACCCTGCAAATAGGATCAATGACCCGTGATGCTCAATATTTTCAGACTCGTGGTGGATACACGGCAAAGTAAACATCACACATAATATCTCATATTAGTTGTTATTTACTCACCCCTACTGAACTTCATAGCGTTATAAAACTTACCTCTATGCCAAATTTCATTAAGTACTCGAACACTTGACAAACTTCCAAACAGATAAACTTTCATATTTATAATATTATAAATCATAAGGATTGTAATGATAAAAAAAATGTTTATATTGTATATTGATAACAATACCACCATGCAATTACAATAGCTAAGCAACATACTCTGTATGAATTTTATAATATCAAGCACAAACACCTTTTCTGTTGAGAAGTCCATCTGGGTAGGTACCATCCATTACCTATTTCCGTCAAATAACAATGAACAATGCTATTTGAAATAGGTAGAAAGGGGTCTGAATTGTTATTAACTAGATATTTATTAGAAATTTTGTGGTGTGTTTTTAATCTAATCGGTCTATAATTCTTCAAGAGAGCGTTGTCCCCTTTCTTGAAGAACAAGACCACCGCACTTCTGCTCCACGCCTCCGGAGTAGTGCCACCATGGAGGACGGAATTGAA
>DWHP01000438.1:0-20111 GCA_018247895.1 Parnassius honrathi
ACATCCTAAAATTCAATGTATTATTTGCATGCTATTTTAATTATGACGAAACATGTGCGCTCTGTCGAACTTTTACCATATTATTATACCGTGTTTCTAAGCAAATAAAGGAATTACTATATTATTATTATTATTTTATTATAATTACACACTGCCGTGTTGCGAGCTGGAGGGTTATATAGAGAGTCATTATAATTATTGGCGTGTGAGCACAGATTACCCCCTAATCTGTGCGTGTGAGGCATCCCATCATAGTCCTCTTTAGTGGCTGCAGGTGTCCATGGACCTGCATGGTAATCAGGTGGAATTAAGTTCGTTTATAAAATAAGAGCGTCACCCTTTGCCGTAACACGAATAAATTATATTACATTTAATATCTATAGGAAATACTTACAATCAATTTACAAACCTCATTCTTTTTATAGAATAAAGGTGACAAACGAGTACACCGTCCACCTGATGGTAAATGGATGCTGTGGCCCATAGACATTTACATTTATTTTCTCTTCGATTAAGAATCAAAATGCAGATGCGTTGTCACCAGCGAGTACTAAAATGGACAAAGATGGAATCCCTTGTTTCCATTAAATTCCGGTCTCCGGTTCAAACGAGCACACGATTCACCTGATTGTAAGTGGATGCTCTGATCTATAGACATCAACATTTATTCGAAATTAGGAAATAAAATACAGATGCCTTGTCACCATTGAGGTCTGAGATGGAATGCTTTTTTCCAGTAAAAAGGGTCTCCAGTTCTCCACACTCACCATACGAAACACAGCAGCATTAAGCTGCTATATTACGCTGGTATTCTGTGCGACCGTGATCCTACCCTGGCCTAGCCGACCACTCGGTGCTACAACCGTAATATAGCTGCAGCATGGCTCTACCATGTAAAAATTACACATATTCAAGATGATTATGATCATCACCGGGCTCTAAAAGTCAATCGCTGGAGGTGGAAGTCTCACCGTGCAGGTTGGATTTGACTTAATTGTAACGCTTGGCATGATTGAAGATCCCAGCACAAGACGTTAGCACCTTTGAAGCTGTTTCTCGCCGCTGGTCTGGATATTGACGTCTTCTCACCATTTATCCGAAGCAATTATGTCTCTTTGGAATTTCCCAGTCACCTCTTACGATACAAACGTAACGAAATGTGGTCAACAACCTGGTCCATTGCATTCCCTAACCGTCAAGGTTGGCGAAAATGCCACATCCTTGCAATAGTCCAATAGTTTCATTTTCAATTGATTAATCAGCAAAACTTACCTTTTCCTACCTTCTTATATGTTACTGTTAGTGCTTACAAATGCAAATTAATTTATTGTACTTTGTACTTTTCTGTATAAAAATACCGGCCGAATAGAAACTGCGCGCTAAAGACCGTAAAAAAGGAAAGGAAAAAAAAACGACAAGGGAACGACTATTGCTATCGGTTGCTTACACATTCACGTAATATTTTCAATAATATTGTTTTTAAATAAAACTAAATAATACGACTACGTAAAATTTTAAAAATAAATTGTAAAAAAGCGCTGTATTTTTTTTATTATATCATCATCCCATCGAGTTCAAGTTTGATTGAAGTTCTAACAGTTACCATTGGCTTTTTTGACGATTTTCTCCAGGTATTTCCTGGTATCGTCGTCCAGCATTTGCGGCGCTTGAAGCGAAACTAAACTGGGAAGCAGCACCGTTCCCAACAGGAACATCAGGATTCTAAAAGCAATTACAGGATGAATTAGATTTTTTGTGAGTATTGATGGGTTATCAAATAACAATCTCGCCCCTTACACAATGGCAATGGGAAATTTATCTATTTAATAATACTAATATCCTCCAGACCGAGTTTCAGATACGGCGGCCAGCCTCAATGGAGATTAGCCATCGGCGCGGGACAGGATTAAATTGTCAAAATGTATGCACAAGCACAGGTGCACTTTCTATTCCCTCGCTCTCATAGTCCGATGGGACGGTAGTCCGACACGACCAGAGAGAGATCAGGCGCAGGATTAACAGCTTTACGTGCTTTCCGAGGCACAGAGCTAAGACACCGCCAACTTCCTGACTCCGGGCAGCTACTGAGAATTTCTTGACAAAAAAAACCTAATAACTGGTATTTTTATAGAATAAGGGTGACAAACTGGCACACAGTCCACTTGATGGTAAGTGGATGCCGTGGCCCAGAGACATCTACATTTATCCTCGATTAAGAATAAAACTCAGATGCGTTGTCAACCCTGAGGACTAAGATGGAATGCCTCGTTTCCAGTAATAAAAGGGTCTCCGGATCTCTACACTCACCATATGAAACACAGCAGTATTAACTGCTATTTTACGCTGGTATTCTGTGAGAGCGTGGTAGTGGTACTTCCCCGGTCGAACCGACACATTCGTGCTACAATCGTAATACGGCTGCAGTGTGGCTCTACCACGGACAAAAATTTTTGGCCCGACCTAGGATTAGAACCCGGGACCTCACGACCACCATCGTGTTTACATCCACTAGATCAACGAGTCAGTTGAGGTCTCCGTGTATAACGACCATGGGAAATATATTTATTTAATATCACTTTTATGTATATTCTAAACATACAAATAGCAGACTTAACGAAATTATATGGCATTTTCTACCACCCAGTCGAAAAGTAAGTGGGAGAAATGTGTTCAGCAGTGGGCAGTGGGCTAGGGTGAAGATCACAATGTAGATATAATACACACGCACACGCACACGCACACAAAATACAAGCAGAAATACAGCAGGTACTTCGTATCACTAGTGTATTGAATCGGAGACTCTTTTTAACGCGGATGAGGCATTCCAGCTTAGTGCTCAGGGGTGACAACGCATCTGCATTTGGATTCTTAATCAGGGATAGAAGTAGATGTCTTATCACAATAAATCAATCAATCGGGGCACGTTAGTTTATAAATATTGGTAATATATATATTACAAATAGGTGATAAAACTCCCTACCAATCTATTTTTTATGTATAGGTAGAATGGAATCTCTATTCCATGAGAACCAGTACAATCAATTACAGGTTGTTAGGTGTTCTATCTTAGCTCTCAGAGTTGACGACGCTTCCGTTCGCTGTTTTCTTTAGGTAGTTTTACGTGTCTATGCTGTAGCAGCCACTTACCATCCAGTGGACAGTAAGTTTGTTTGTCACTTGAATTTAATAAAAAAATGTTTGGACAAAAAATTATTACTACAAAAAATATAAAAAAATATTATTATCACACAATTTAATAATATATTAAATTCATACACAAGGGTACGAGGACACTCGTTGCCAATTGGATGTATAAATAATAGGAAAAAAAATTAATTTATTCTCCGTTTTAATTCTTCCATACACACAAAACAAACTGAAATACATAAAACTAAAACACTTAAAAATACTTAAATTCGTTTGTCGATTTTAACTCACCTCATGGTTAAAATTGTTCGTCTTTTAACAATGACAATAAATTAAGAGTAAAATAGACGCGCGCGCTTCTCTTCGTAAGCTCGGATTCACTATTAATTAAAATAACATGATATGGATGGACGCGAATCAAGTTTTAAATGTCACAGAGATCACAGACTACGTAATAAACAGAGTGTACTTATGTACACTAAACGTCTTAAAATAATTTATATCATTTTAAGAGGTTTTGTTTTTTGGGAAGACATCATGCTTCACCGCGTAAGACCAGTGTGTGATGGCAGGATAAGCCATCAGAGCATCTCATGCCGTGGGTGTCGTAATGGGAAAAATTAAAAATCCAAAAATATAAGTTTTTCAGTTTTTATTTATTTATGTACACAAAAAATGCCTCAGAAGTTGTTTAATTTTTTTCGCAATTTTAACTCTCTTTTTAATTTCTTTACTTTTAAGAATATGTGTAGGTTTTTAATTCATTTTTTAATGTATTTACTATGCAATTAATATTTTCGAAATAAACATTAACCTTTAATCTTTCCCTATCTGTCAAATATGTATCAATCTATCTATCTATCTGTCACTTCAATGCTAGATGGTGCCGTTTTGGTGGTAAAAAAGTTATGGATGCCTTCGTTGACAAATGTATAATATATTACTAAATCTATAAGGTATAGGTATATATGGGTAAAACCCATCACTGATGTTATTTTTCATTGCGTAGTGGCGGCGTGGGAGAATTCACTCCCAATATCATCCCGTGGGTATCTTAAGGAGAGGACAGTAGATGGGTATCAGCATCTTCCCGACAACAACTCAAAATAATCTATGGCAAATATCGACCTAAGAGGTGATCAATGGACGAGGCCTATGTTGTTGGTGTGTAATTTCAAGGCTGTACCAAACGAAAAAATGTTGGGTCTTCGAGCTATATAGCCGGCCCATTACCACTTCAGAATATTGATTCGTTGAGCTGTGCCGGTTACTCCACTGCTGTGGATACCTCCATAACAAATTCTCTCACACAGAGAAACTACAAGCTTAGGCCTCTCTATAGATCGCTGAGTGACCTTGAGCTTCCTTATATAACCCGCAGTGAAAGACAACGTCTCACTCCACTCGTGTTTTTTTTGATAGAAAAAGGGTGACAAGCGAGCACACAGTCTACCTGATGGTTAGTGGTTGCTGTGGCCCATAGACATCTACATCTATCCTCGCTTGTGAATCAAAATGCAGATGCGTTGTCAGTCTTGAGGACTAAGATGGAATGCCTCTATTCCAGTAAAAAGGGTCTCCGGTTCTCTACACTCACCACACGAAACACAGCAGCATTAAGCAGTTATTTGACGCTGGTATTCTATGAGAGCGTGGTCCTTTCCCGGTCGTACCGACCCATTCACGCTACAACTGTACAGTTAATATAGCTGCAACATGGCTCTACTACGTATCTTGTTTTCATGTTTTGAGAAATACGTCACGAGATGTGTTTATACTGCCAACATCGCATTTACGACCAGTAGACCAACGTCTGCCTGATGACTCCTGGGAATAAGGTAATCGCTACTAATATATTGTTAATCAATTTTATTCAAAAAAGGACCGCTGGGTATCTTACTGCATCTCCCCTGGATGGAAATGTTTTCTCAACCAGCGGTAAAAGTTAAAACGACTTTCAACCAGTATTATTCTAATCTATATTGTATAAAAATAATTCTATTCCACGGCCAATAAATTTACGTACAATGCGTCGAGTGGGGGAACTCTGACCTCTGGGAATTCCTCTGGGAGTTCCTCTGGGTTTTATCGCCGACGTTGTTTTTATCGATTTGAATTAAATTTATGTTTGTATTTAACAATAATTGCTTAAAATGTAATGCAAATATTTTGCAACTTTATAAAACCTTTAGAGAAATTAGGTACAATCAGGTGTGTATATGGAGTGACGATGAGGTTATCACATTAAAAAAGACATCCCACATATTCGTTACAACATTCTTGGAAATTAACGTTTTTGGAACATAAAGATCTTGCAACATTACGTTCTTGGAACATGACGTTCTTGGAACATGACGTTCTTGAAACAACGTTCGTGGATGCAGCGTGAGCACTGCGCGCCACCGCGCCGCACCGTTTCCGCTTTTACAGATCACTTCAGCTCAGTAAACCATTACTATTAAGAATGATTTATTTCGTGTAAATTTTTACACTGCTAACTTTGTTCGGAAGATGCATTTTTTATAATAGTTTATTTTATTATTTAACCAAATATATATCAACATGTATTTACAACTATGCTACACAATGTGATAACTTAATCGCCACCCAGTATAACGAACTCAATAGCACCCGTTATCGTATTAATAAATTATTATGATATCTATAATCTTATTTTGTTACTCTCTGCAATCTCAAAACTTGGTTGATTTAAGATTTCAAATTAAATTATATTATTATTATTTAAAAATACAAAACATTAATTGGTGTTTACTTGACAACAGTCTACAGCATAACCAACAATTACGTCATTACAGCAACACAGTCTCCTCTTTTTTAGCTATGGTTCGGGCGATGAGCAATTTTTCTAGTTTTTTTTTTTATAGGATAAGGTGACAAACGAGTACACAGTGGAATGCGTACTCGTTTGTATCCACAACACCCACTTATATCAGGTGAACCTGATGGTAAGTGGATGCTGTTGCTCGTAGGGATCTACATTTAACCTCGATTAAGAATCAAAATACAGATGCGTTGTATGCCTTGAGGACTATGAAGCGAGCATCGTTCGCGACACTTAAACATACGGCGAAAAATTTTGTTAACTAATAACATGTATGTTTATTTTGTTATTATTATTTTTTTCTTTTTTTTCCTTTTTCTTTTTTATGTATTATTATGGTATTTTAACAAAATATAGTTTAGTTTATTTAGATATTAGAATGTAAGTGTAACATAAAACGCGCCACCTCCTACTGTTATTAATTCCAGTTTCTCCTTAGCCCTAAGGTTGTCTGGAAGAGATCGCTCTTTAGCGATAAGACCGCCTTATTGTACATACGTATATATTAAGTTTTTGTATTTATTCGTTGTTTATGTGTGGTGTACAATAAAGTATATACTACTCTACATTATCTTGACATTCACATCGCTATTGTAGTATTTGTTTCATTTTTTATACTAATAGTTTATATGCACAAATGCTTGTTGTACGAAAAAGCACTACTTTTACATATCACAATCTAATTCAAACTGTCATTTAAACCATAATAAAAGAAAAACAATCCGCCGACGTGACGGTCAAGTTCCCGCTAAATTTCTACACAGTTCATTATATAAGTCCTAATACTTATGTTGTAAAACTCATGCCAATATTTTAAGTCTTTAACGTATTTATGTTGTTAAATTGCAGTCTACACTTTTTTATGTACTTTCCTTCACGCGGTTAAAACATCACGTATTTCAAATATTTCTCCATAAGCCGCAACTCTATACAAATAAGCGAAATGTGCTGTTGCTCCCATGATTACATGCTAAGCAAATATATTAAAATAATATATTAAATCGTATTATTTTACCATATACTATTATTTTGTTTCTTCATCAGCTGTGATGGTCCACGGCTGGATGAATCTTTACATCGTATTGCACATATCGAACGACAGAAGAAAGTAATATATTGGAAACTCGAACGCGAAGCGGTGAAGTTAACCCTTGCTGTCCACCTGCTTTCGTTCAATCTGGTTACTTTTTTAAATATTTTTTAATTGTGTTAGCAACAGATTAGTTTCTAAAGTTTCACATAATCGGAAAAACCGATTTATGTATTGCAGTAAAGAACAAAGTGTCAAATCTAAAAGTGGATAAGGCTCACGAACGCGAATTAGATGTAGGACGGAACTATATATTTTTTTAAATTTCATTGTAATTTTTATTACATCGCTTCACAATTCACAAGTTTTACACGGGGTAGAGCCGTGCTGTAGCTATAAGGTTGCAGCACAAATGGATCTCGAATGGGGTAGGACCAGGCTCTCACGGAATACCAGCGTAAAGTAGCAGCTCAATGCTGCTGTGTTTCGTATGGTGAGCGTAGAGAACCTTTTTATTGAAAACGAGGCATTCCATCTTAGTTACCAGGGGTGTCAACGAATTTACATTTTGATTCTTAACCGAATATAAATGTAGAAGTTTATGTCAGGTAGACTGTGTATTCGCTTGCCACCCTTACTCTATAAATAAAAGTTTACTGCTGAACAAAAGCCTTCACCAAGCAATGCCAATGGTTGCATGGAGCGAATGGTTCGCAACCACAGTTTTTTAATAAATAAAAAAATGCGGTTGCCAAACTGCTATTGCAGCACATGTAAGTGGTTACTGCAGTTATACAGATGCTTTTAGGATCCTAACAGTCTGTAATTTTATCCATCAGACCGGAATCAAGGAGTGCAGGCAATTTGGTGACAGAATTATCTAAGATGTTTAGTAAGAATGCTATCAGTTCAGGATTTTTGTCTAAGTTTTCTTTTGCATGGTTCGAATTGCTTATGACAATTGAATGAATACGTATAAAGTACCGCTATAGTTAAAGCTAAAGTAGGTTGTTTATTTATCACTTACTCACCATCGTAGGGCTTTAAGCTTAAATTTTAAAATAACATCTATAGAGCACCACGCTGCAGCTATATTATGGTTGTAGCACGAATGGATTCGCTCGACCGGGGAAGTCACACGCTCTCACAGCATAAAATAGCAGCCTAATACTACAGTATTTTGTACGGTTAGTGTAGCATCCCTTTTTATTGGAAAGGACACATTACATCTTAATCCTCAAGGGTGACCACGTATCTGCATTTTGATTCTTAATCGAGGATAAATGTAGATGTCTGTGGGCCGCAGCATCCAATTACCATCAGTTTGAATGTGTGCTCGCACACATAGCAATACATGGCAGAACGTGCTAGTTTTGGGTGCTCGATACTTGCGAACAGTCAATTACGAAATGCAAAAAGCACGGAGTGCCCAAGTGGATACCCGTCACGTTTAGAGATTGACCCTGTGACTTAGTAAGGGTCGTAGTAAACACTTACAGCCTTTTAAAATACGTATAGTATTATTTAAAAACATCGACTAATATTTTATCTAACTGTACCTAAAAATATATTTCCTAAACTATAGTAGTTTTAAACTTAACAATGTTACGAATTTTCGTGACTGCGTCATCAGCCAAGAGATTACCAAAACTTCTGCAAATATATAAAATTCAGAGACTGCCGTGTACTCGGTTTTTGTTTATTTGTTCACGAAAAATAACGTTACGTAAGTTAACTTAGAGACTTTAACCAATATGTTTAGCACCAATCTTACCAGTCTCGAGAACAGGCGAAAGTATTTTACAAGCCTTAAAGTATTTTACAAGCCTTAAAGTATTTTACAAGATGTATTTCGGAAAATGTATGAAGGGATTGCATTTCAATTTCTCCCTCTTCGTTCCATTATCAAATCACAAGATGCTCGTCCGGTTTCCTCCCCTTTCCTAACGATGTACCAAGCATTTGAACCAAATGGTTTATTTTGTCGTTCATTATGCGTGTAGCAAGAGAGAATAGCTTTGCCGCTAGTGGAATAAATTTGCCAGCATCTGTCTTTCCATCCAATTATAATGTAGAGTCTTCAATGCAAGAATGAATGGGATTTTCTTAAGCTAAGACAGTCCGTTTTACCATCTTCAGCTGCGTCACCACCTACCATCAGATGTGATAGTAGTCATGCACTGGTTTATAATAGATTAAAAAATATATTTATTAATAGTTTTTGCCGCAGCGTTGGTCCCATGATATTCTTTGTTTCAATTCTTTTTTGGTGACATAATTTTGGTGGGTATTGGTTAATAAGATGTTGGCAAAACCATAGGAATTATGTTGTGAATAATAAGGTTCTTTTTCTGAATTGGATTCCGTCTAAGCTAATTACTTACATTTCTTAACTATCTATACCAGTCTGAGATGGTAACCGTACTATCAGTATACTCTTTTAGAGTATTCTCTATAGTATCTTCTAGAGTATTCTCTCATAGAGTTATTTACTTACTTGTGAATTCTACTTATATAACCTATATATTATATGCGGCCACTGCTCAACATAGGCCTCACCCATAGGTTGGTATTATTTTAAGTTGTAGAGCCATGCTACAGTTATACGGTTGTGGCACGAGTGGGTCGGTTATACCGTGGAAAGACCACGCTCTAACAGTATACTAGCGGAAAATAGCAGCTCACGCTGCTGCGTTTCGTATGGCGAGTGTAGAGAACCGGAGACCCGTTTAACTGGAATTGAGGCACTTCATCTTAGGATGCAGGGGTGGTAATGCCTTTAAATTTTGATTTTAATCAAAGATAGATATAGATGTCTATGGGCCACAGCGTCCACTTACAATCAGGTGGAATGTGTGTTCCTTTGTCACCCCTACTGCCTTAAAAAACCATTACCGTATAGGGGGAACTTTGGCGTAGTTAACACGCTTCTGTGATATCCTAACCGGATTGTTCAGGAAGATGCTGCCGCCCATCTCCTGTTGCGCTTCTCTTAAGACACCGCGGGATGATATAGGGATAATGGATATTCTTTAACCGCTACTAAACTGTAAAATTATTAAATTATCTTTACTAAAAGAATCGTTGTTGCATCTGTTATTGATCGTGTGACTTCTAAAAGTCTTGATTGATTGAGCCCATATTCATGCAATGCAATTCAAGTAGAAATAGGAACGAATCAATGACCTCGAATGACCGTGATCTGCCAACTATCGCTTGAAAAGTACGGCTTGTAAAGAAAATTATTTTTCCACTTTCATATTTATTTAACTGAGTCTTAGTATAACTAAATCGATTGAAATTGTAATTTGTTTTAAATCTTATTTAAAACTGTTTTTTTTTCTACATTAATTATTGGCAAAATTTCGGTAAAAATAAAGAAGACGCCATCTTATCGATGTCAGTGTGCTTTAAAAATGGATTAAAGAATTCGTAAAATATTCCTATTAAAAGTTTTTCTCTCTTGGTTCTTTTGTATTTTATTTGTAAATAAATATTATTTCAAAAACACCTGTTTTGCTTACATTACACGATTGTTTGATTGATAACTACGATGCCACAATAGGGCGACAGGTCAGTCCTATTCATATTTGAATCGCGTAGTACTATTTGTTTCTTAGGAGAGACGATGGTCCATAGCTTTGCTAGAGTCCCATGGGTGGCGCTTTGATTGAGTTTCAATAAATTTTATATTAAAATCAACTCATCGAGAAACCTACCGGAAACAATTTAAAAGTTTGACTGCCTCGTTGGTCTAATGATCACAAACGTAATTACTGATCATGAGGTCCCGGGTTCATATCCTGGGCTGGGCCAAAATCACTGACTGGGTTTTTATGTAAAAAAATTTCGGTGGGGGCCCGGAGTTAGGAATTTGACGGTGTTTCACCCCATGCATCGAAAAATACATACGTAAAGCCGTTGGTACTGCGCCTGAACTCTATCCAGTCGAGTCGGATTACTGTGCCATTGAATTATGAGAGTGAGAGAATAGACAGTGCACCTGTGCTTGCACTGTAATGTTCGTTGGGACCGGCCGCCATGACATGAAACTGCGGTCTGAATTAATACTTCGAATGTAACATTGTTGAATTTTAGCAGATCTCAACGTTTCACATCATTCATTTGGAAATGTATACGATATTACAACAAAGTCTCAGAAAATATACAAGATATCTCTGTATTACTAAGCTTAAATATTTTATTAAACAAAAACTGTATAAAAATGGTTATTATAATATAAAAGAATACATGGTTGTTAATAACCCCTGGAAATCAGGTGGTCGAGTCAAGTTGTTTCTTATACAAGTTTCGTAAGTAGTTTGTGACGACCTGTATTTTATAGTAAAATTTTACGTAAAAAAAGTCCGGCTGGGTTTCTCGCTGGTTCTTCCCAGGACAGAGGTTTTCTCTTACCTATATTAAATTTAAAAAAAAACTATTCTATTCTATTAATTGACAAGTAACAAGGCGTCCAAATAGGTGTAGTATAACTAAAGGCGTAGAATGTAAATCTCAAAGTTATCAATGAATGAAACTATTTTATGCGGATTTTATCGTGTTTTATTAAAATATTTTATGTACCCGATGTTTCGAATACTTTGTAGCACACCAAGTACTCTGATTGTAAGAAGAAATCAAATTTCTTGAAACAAAAATTTCGATTTGCGTTTTTGTAAAACAGTTCATAACTTATTTCTCAATTTTATCGTAAAATATTCAGTAGATAAAAGCAAAGTCATAAACACGACCGTATTTTGTTAAGATACAATTAGTTTTAATAGATTTTGGCCTCGATAAAGACTAGTAAACGATAGCTGGAGGTCTTGTGAATTATTTGATCGTTTGTCTGGAGGGGGGCGCTATATTACGTTACACCGTTGTCTCGTATACCAGGTTATTATTTGTCATTCGCAAAAATATGACACCGAGCAACAGCAAGCGTTTAGGAAACATTTTTTAGGGATCCATAATTTTCTACATAATACCTTTTCTCTTATTTGTTTGTATTGTTATGTTACAGTTATACACGCATACAATTCTGTGATATAGTACGTATTTTTTCAATAATCAGTGCACATTGGATACGCTTTAGAAATATTTACATAAAAAATACAAAAGGCATATTAACGCTACACAATAATAATGGTAACCGTTCAAAAGGTCTTAGTTTGAAAAAACCTGCATTAATTGAAAATCATTTTAGTTAGCGTGTAGTGTCAGCGTAAGGGAATAGAATAATATAATACAAGAGTATTTAATGAAAGTTATTTATGCTTTAAAAAAGTCTGTCCTGGGAAAGACCAGCATGAAATCTATACATATATAAGCAAAATGACACGGACTGACTGACTTATAACGAGATCCCTAAAACTATACACCAGATTGATTTGAAATTTTGTATAGTTATTTATTTTGTAATTCACTAAAAACAAATTTTACGATAGTTCCATCAAAAAATAATCATCTCATTATTTATATCTAGGTTCCGCCATAAAATATTATCGTGCGCCCAACGAAGCGAGCGGATATCATTCAGTCTATACATAAAGACAAAATTGAATGAGATGCCATGCCAAACGAGGCACCTATGGCAAATAAGGGGATTATTGCTACGAGACATTTTATAGGGTAAGCCTATTTTCAGCAGTGGTCTTTAAAATGTTATATCTTTGCTTTTAAAATATAGATACTTGTATATTTGCCATAACTACGGAACTCTATAAAAAATACGGAATCGTTCTTGATCAGCATGTTTTGGGTTCCGATATAAAATATTCGCATTGTTATGTCAAATAAACGGGGCTACAAGCAGTTGTGAACGTTTTTAATGTCTTGTTTTGTTTCTCTTGTGTATACGAATCTGGCCTTTTACCTTTATATATTTTTATTAAATATACGATTTCTCTAACAAAGTATTTTGTTATATATTCAAATGGTTTTTTAATTGTAGCAAAATAAAAAACGGTATACCCCACACTTGGGACATCTTTTGTATAGTAGAGACGTTTTACATACTATATAAGGGGCTCTTGAGTGAACAACCAGAATCGTGAGAGTTACTATTGACTCTATAAATATTTTTTAAAAGAGGGAATCCAACCTGCTATTATATGCGCCACGCCATACAAGTTTTAAGTGTAATGTCCTCCAGACAAAGTATTGGATCGCGGAAGATGGCTAACGCAGCTCAAAACAAGATTATAGTGCCCGAGTGTACTTGCCAGCATAGGTGCTCTCTCATACTCCTCCATCCGACGACAGTTCAACACAACCGGAAAGAGATTAGACACAGGACCACTGATTTTACGTGCTTTCCGAAGCACGGTGAAATCAGGGGTGAATCAGTAACACAGCCAATTTCCTGACACCGGCTGCTGAAAATTTCTCGCCAAAAAACCTAATACCAGATTTTTGACCCAACTCCTGCAACACAAAATCGGTACTGGGGTCTCTAATAATATATGTAAATGTTTGTGAAGGCGGCTGACTTCGGTCACAATAATTTGTTACAGAAACATAAACTTTTTTATTCAATATAGATTATAAACAATACTTACCGAAAGTCACTTTTTCCATTTACCACTGGTTCGCAAATAAAACCTCTGTCCTGGGTAAAACCAGCAAGAAACCCAGCGGGACTATTTTTTTTTTCAAATAATAGCTTACAATGATGTTTATAATTAACAACACAAGACAAATGTAATGTAAAGTAATGGCCAAGTTTTACGGACGTGACCCACGCGATGCTGCAGGTCGCGAGTTTGAAATCCAAGACAATATGATAGTCTACTGTTTACTTGATTAAATATTGAAGGCAAAAAAACCATCAGTATTAGAATCGTACAGTTAACACGTGGTACATGGAGGGCCACGTTGCTGCTATATTATGGTTGTAGCACGAATAGGTCGGCTCGACCGGGGAAGGACTGCGCTCTCACAGAATACCAGCGTAAAATAGCAGCTTAATACTGCTGCGTTTCGTGTGGTGAGTGTAGTTCCGGAGACCCTATTTTATTCGAAACGATTCATTTTGTTTCTTAATCAGGGATAAATGTAGATAGATGTCTATGGGCTACAGCATCCACTTACCATCAGGTGGACTGTGTGCTCGTTTGTCACCCTTACTTTATATAAAAAATTAGTGCCTAGGAATTCGCTTGAGCAGGCACCACTCTCTGCCGCCTATTTCTGTAACCAAGCATCAGTGCCTGCATTGGTGTTTTCAGAAGCGTATAGAAAGCCAGTATGGGAGGTCTCAGAGGTGGCATCTGTAGACTTCTTGTTCGAAGTCGGCCTTGGCTTCAGAAGCCGCGTACCATCAAACGGAAAGTAAATACGTTTGTCATTTATTTCAATTTAACGTAAAAACAGTCTAAGATGTCCAGAAAAAGTAGCCTTCTTTGCTTGAAGCAAGTTGTACTTGTCAATGGATCACAGTAATTACCATCGGGTGGATTGTATGCTCGTATGTCAGACTAGTATTATAAAAATACCATTAGCATCCCATTTCAGACTAAGTATTAAAAAACCACTGCTGAATCTTCTTTTGATCTTTCCTACAGATTGCCTTATAGGGCAGACATTTGCCTTAGCCGCGACGTTCGGCAACCGCAATTTTTATTCTTTTCAGCTGTTATAAGAAAGATGCTGCTACCCATCTCCTAGTTCAGTTTCCCTCTGTCGCCTCTTATGACACCCATGAAAGGTTTAGTGGATATTTTAAACTGCCACTACATGGTTAGTAAAAGTTCAAAAGATGTACATACTATGACGAGACCCAGATTTCTAGCATCATTGATTCTGCTGTCTGTCGTCGGTCTGTATATTTACGTATGGTGTAAACGTGATTGTAAACTACCGTCTATATTGGTTACTATTGGAAGCCATTAGATTTTTTGACTTTATGATGACGGCTTCTTTGACGCAGCCATCACAAGGCAACGTAAATAAAATTAACCTCTAAGCAATGAGTAACAACAAAACTTTGAATTAAAAAAAACAATATAGTTGATATGAAATTCAATGAATCCATCCTTGGCAGTAAAATAAATTTGTACGCCGTGACGGTCCCTTACGCCGCCATGTTCCTTTTACGCACTCGACTCCCTTGTGTGTGCGTGTGCGTAGATTATACACTTCGTTGCTTCTCTGTGTGAGTTGTGTACCGCGTGTGCATTTCTATTTGACTATAGTATACTTGATATGTTCATTCTTTTAATAAGAAAAATATATTGAGTTATTTATTTTATTTCATTTTACTTAATATTTGTTATTGGTTTTCATTAACTATATTCTATCATGAACTATAATGTTTTACATCTGCCGGTTGTCCCGTGACCTGTAACTTTGCCATTTACCATTATATTACCATTACATTAACATTATGTGCGATCAGATTTTCATTTTGTTACCGACTCACTTTAGATTAGGTTACTTATACATCTTTCTTACAATGTTAGATCGTTCTAGTTAAAAATGTCATCGATCATGTACGTGACACAAGGTGGCTAAAATGTCTCGGTTATCTAATCGTCGCTGACACATTACCAAGTTAACCCGCTTTATACGCTAATGGCATTTTCGTATAGCCTTCCTTCTTGCTATATTCATAAACGAGGAAAATTTTTTAGTAAAATCTTTTTCCTATACGATCAAATAATTCTTCTTTCTCAGGGTTGTAGGAAAATAAAGAAAATAACGCATTACATTAAACTTGAAAAATATATTGTTTCCTGATAATTATTTCTTATATTTACACAAATACTACCCATTGATTATAAGTAATTGTATGGATTTCCATTGCGTTTGATTTATCTTATTATGTATTGGATACGATCGCGTATAATTATACGTAGCTGCCACGCGACGAAGACACTGTACGCCAAGATGATCAAACGAGGACCAGGCCTAACATACGTTTGTGTGTGACTACATATTTATTGAGGGAATATCAATTTACGTTCAATTTGACGTGGTAGAGCCATGATGCATCTATATTAATTGTATAGTTGTAGCACGAATGGGTCGGCTCGACCGGGGAAGGAACACGCTCTCACAGAATACCGGCGTCAAATAGCAGCTTAATGCTGCTGTGTTTCGTATGGTTAGTGTAGAAAACTGGAGGCCCTTTTTACTGGAAAAGAGGCATTCCAACTTAGTCCTCAAGGCTGACAACACATCTTCATGTTGATTCGCAAACGAGGATAGATGTAGATGTCTATGGGCCACAGGAACCACTTACCATCAGGTGGACTGTGTGCTCTCTTGTCAACCTTTTCCTATAAAAAAAATGTAGGTCGTACGGTTAAAGAATGGGCTATATATGGCGGCTCATCGAGCCCGTACCGTCAACATGCACAATACAAACAACGAAAACCCGCTAATAACGGTATACGGTTATGTTAATTAAAACGTCAGGTATATTATTCGGTTAGTTGGAAAATTTATATTAATGTGAAAATATGTGAATAGAATTATATACATAAATCATTTTAGAATAGCAGTAATAATCAGTGATCCGCACTGGCTCCGCTTGGATAAAATTGAACTATTTATATGTATAGATTAATAGTAAATTATTTACGAAGACTAAAATAAAACAATGTATATATTAAGTTAAGTTTATATTAATTTAAATAACAGTCAAGAAAATATGTATTTCTAATAGGACAGAAAGGCAAGAAACTCTAGAGACATTTATTTTTTACATATAGTCGTCTTTGAAAATTAAATTCTGCTACTTAAACCTTCAGCAGAATCGTCTGAGAACACTTTGATTCTGGCCATCTCATTGCTATCTTTATAATCAATGTTAGAATCTGAGCAGCTATCTCTTTCACAAATATGTTTGGTATTCATTTTTTCTCAATATATTTAATAAAATTTTGCCCATTCATTTCATCATAGTAATCGCCTTTTTTGGTTTTGGCCTTAAAAATACACTCAGTACCCTTCAACAATCCATTTTCTGAACCTGCACGCACAATAATCGATCTTCTTGGGTTCAATGCCACCAAGTCTATCATTCTTTATCTTGTTTTCATTATTTTTATTTGAGTATAGAGGATGTAGTATTATTTAGTGATAATTAGAATAAAATAAATAGATTCAATGCTGATATTACCATTTTAAGATACAAGAAAAAGAAGAACAAATAATCGTTGGAAATTTCTTTTTTTTCGTGATTTCTCATACAAAGACTCCCTGGGATTTAACATTTCATTCGTTTCAATACTTGCTATTAAAGATACCATTATAATTATTAATAATAAGAAAGTTACAGCCCTACGACATTGAGACGGATAGACTTAGTAATAGGTTTCCGTCGAGCACTCCACTGAGTAGTGCCGGTGTAAGAATATATACTACTCCATATCACCACGTGCGTGTCGTAAGAGGCGATAGAGGGAAACAAATCAGGAGATAAGTAGCAGCGTATTCCTAAAAACGACTAAAAATTAAAAAAATTGCGGTTGCCAACCCGCTTGCAAAGCGTAGCAATTATAGCAAAAATTCCCCATATCAGCCAATCTACGGGGGAGGCTTGTTAGTAGTGGACTTTAATATAACGGTACGATATGAGACACACTTTAGGTATGAAACCCTATGAACGGACAACGCTTCAAAAAACGAATATTGAATAGCGAATACAATGTTTTTGTCCAAATTATTAATTATAAACAAACGTATAGCTACTAGATAAACTTAGTACACACCATCTTTTCTAATTCGCGTGGCAATTCTGTTGCCATATCCGCCCTTGCGTTACTATATTGCAATGGGTGAAAATGTTTCAGATTTTTCTCTTCCTCAAAATATTTTATTACATTATATACAATTTTATGTGTAGCACTATATATAATAATTTACCGCGTTTATACTTCATTGTTAACAGAATGTAGATAAAATAATAAAAGAAAAACACCAAATAACGTAATAGTTAACAAAAACAAAATTACTAACAACACTTAACAATAAATAATAAACAAAAACTATAACAGCGACTTAACAAAAGCAACAATAATTATGTAAAAAACTTTCAGAATGCGTCTAGCTCACAAATTTGCGAAACCGGGATAATTTTTGTAGTTTGTAGTATTTTGTTACTATTTATGCCACTGACAAGTCAGACTGAAGTTATAACATGTACGAAAAACGCATATCGCAACTTATTTTTTTGTGGTCTCTACCGACGTGTGTAAGTATAGATAGCGATAGTGTGCGAGCGAGAAATAAATGAAGGTGATGCCATTTTCAGTCCTATTTAACCGCACGAGTTACCTAAACTTTATTGTTCTTACAGTTTTGCTAAGATATTTTGTTTGAAAAATTTATGTTTTGTAAAAGCAAGCTGCAGCAATCAATTATTATCTTTTTATTCCAAAAATCTTGTTATATGTACGAGTATGTACTTTTAATACGTGGTGGAGCCACGTTGCAACTATATTATTTTTGTAGCACGAATGTGGCGCGGAACGACAACGCTCTCACTGAATACTAGCGTAAGATAGCTTAATGCTTATGAGTTTCATATGGTGAGTGTAAAGAATCGGAGATCCTTTTTACTGAACACGTAGTGACAACGCATCTGTTGAGAACGCATTTAAAAAAAAAGTAATATTGCGTGCTTTAAGCGCAAAGCGCTTGTGTATACTAGTGCCTAAAATCAAGAATACAACGTTTTCTCGCATGAAATCGTATCTAACAATCAATCTGAACATATAAATGATATAAAAAGCATATTGTCAGAAGAAGAAAATGATTGTTGAACTTATCTTTTCTTTTTAATCGATTAATTGCTATTTTTACATTAAAAGCGGCTTTAGTGGCTTTTGTTAGTGATTTATCAAGTCATGCGGACGGAGGAGTAAACACGATAATTTTGAAAATATTAATAGTGTTACGAGTTTGAGTTTCGTGACAATAAAAACTGCCGATTGAATTACCAAAATTAACACTTTAATTGCCAAGATTAACACTTTACTTTAACACCAATTAAAACTTAAAAGACACTAATAATTAATCGCACTGATTCACTTTGTTTCGCTCCGAAGCTTCTCTTGTATTGCCAAACTCAATACTGCCCCGATCGCGGCGCACAGCGGCGTTAAATACAGCTTTTGCACGACGACGAAACATCCAGAATACTCCAGTAAATACGGGCGCGAACCGACCACACGCAAAAAGTTCGAATGTGGGGCTTCTAGAAAGCTTAATTCTTCTGTTCGATACTAGATGGCGCTGATAGTCTAAAAATCAAGATTGACATTTTCTAGGTAGCCCTCCTCGCTCTGGTCCCCGACACTAGATGGCACCTGACGACAACTTAGGCGCGCAACACTATTATCGATTAGAATGTAAACAAAACTAAATATTATTTATTTTCGTATCATTAAAGTATCGTTAGTACCCTAGTAGGTGGGCCGTGTGACGTAGTTGATACAATGCGTGCAGGCAGCTGCAACAAGACCTGTTTACTTGCAGGATTCAAGTTATGTTATGTGAGGTAGGTCAGGGTACGGCGAAATATTTTATAGATAAATACGCTGTTTTCTCTTCAATTTCTCGTCAGAATGGAACAAACTATATCTTGTTTAGAAGGTTACTTTACAGTTATGAAAACCACACTAATATATTTAGCACTTTGCAACGTTGTACTATAAATTTTATTGAAAAACACGGAGAGTAATGATAAACGTTGTTGCTCAGCGGTTGTTCGCGCGCGGTATATGATTTCGAACTCTGATAAGAATACTCCAAAGGTTTACTAACTTCGTAGCAACAGAAAACATGCAAATTGTTAACAATGAATATAGGGAATTAAAATAAGATGTTTCGGTGTCTAATTTATTGTCAACTTCTAGTCGACGTCTGAAACTTTTACGATGGATAAATTTTGGAGTGAAGTCAGCCAAATCTGTGACGCGGATAGCAAACCAAAGTATGGCAATTTGTCTCGAAAGTAGGGCTACGACAGTTGGAAGGAGGATGTAGCAGATTTATTCCTGACGGAAATATGATCAAGTTAATGGATTCGAAACAGCTTTATGACAATGTTACCCAACATAAAGACGAAGAATCTTACCTTCA